>AYEL01046575.1:0-14504 GCA_000484575.1 Olivierus martensii
TTTTTTTTTATTTTTCGATTTTCTACGCGTTTTCTTGTTTGGAGTATTCATTCCGTGTAAACAATAACGTTCGATATTTTTTCTGAATTCTTATTTCATACCAGCTGATATAAATACAATTTTTAACTTTAACTTTTTCGCTGCTGTTGCATTCATTTTGGTTCACCCTGTATAATCAACAAATATATAAATACCATATATATTTGAGTATAAGTCGATCCATGTATATGCCGACCCCCTGACTTCATAATTTGAAAATAGATAAAAATGCGAAACCTGTGTATAAGCCTACTCCTGACTTTAGCACTTAAAATTCAATAAAAATTTGAAACCAATAAATTATGTGATCTTTGATTTTTACGCCATTTGCCAAGACAAATATTTTTTGAAACTTTAAATAAATATATTTATAAATAAATTATTATAATACAAACACCAATATATCAATTTAAAACTTAAAACTTTACTTTAACCCAAAGTGATCCAGTACAGTGCACCTACATAAGATTCTTGAATTATTGTCAAGAACTTCTGCATCTTGGCACATCAGGCAGCGCAGGTCGCCTATCTGATGCACTTATATAAATGCAGGTTGGAGATGGCAGCACAACGTGCGTGATCACTTTGTATAAAGTAAAATTTTACTTTGCTCCAAAGCGAGATTGATGTTGATGTATGACATTATTGTTAGGATGACGTAGCTTCAGAAAATATCAAGTTAATGAATAGTAATAAATTTTGATAATTTACATAAAAATATTTTCTTATTATTATTGTTATTGAATAATTGTTTTCTTTTCTAAAAAAATTTCATATTAAATTATCACAGAAAAAATTCCATTAGAATAATATGTCTATGTCACATGGCTCTGAAGAGACCGTTTAAAGTTTTGTTTTCTCTTGCATTGTATTTTGTTTAGTTGAGTTGAGTTTTCATATTCAAATCTTTGATTGTATTTTAAAATGAATGGATCATCCTAATGACTATGTCATTCACTGTTAGGATGACATGTGCAACATGATTTCTAGACATTAAACATGCGATTTTGAAATTTTGATTTTGCTTACAATAAAGTTTTTGATAGACTATAGTTATTTTTTAGTACAGATTTTAAATAATTATTATTTTTTCGTTATTTTAAACATTATTAATTACCTTTTAATATTTTTTAGTTAAATATAATAAGTGATGCTGAATATATTTAAAATCTGTACTAATAATCTATTTTATTACTAGCAAATAATCTGTAATAATCTATTTGATTACTAGCAAATAGATTAAAACATTCTTAATTACTAATAATGAAAAATAAATATATTTTTTCACCCAAATATGAATCCTAGGTAAGATTCTTGATTGATTGTTGAATTTTCGCATTGCGTCATATCAGGCAGCACAGCATTGCCTATCTGATTACCATATATAGACACAGGTTGGAGTTGGCGATGTGTCGCACTCAATTGCTTTGGGGTAAGATAAAATTTCACCTGGTATTGTAATAAATGAATTATTTCAAAATTTCCTTCCTGATCTTCAGGAGACGTTCAATAAGTTATGGTTGTGCTTATTACAGTAAGACACCACTTAACACTGCTCCATTTAACGCTGTTTCAATATAACACAGTTTTTTCAAATTCTATATTTTTATTGATTCACTTTAGTGTGGTTTTTCAAACTGTTATTTTTACATAAATCCGAAATGGCAGAAATTTGTTGCATTGATACTCCTATGCCGTCTCACAGTACAATATATACAAAAGTCTGCTGCGGTTGGAGTTCATATTTATGATCAGTCATCAATTTTATTTACAGTAATGAATATAACAATTTTCCCATTTTAGTTTGAACCTGGAATGCTGCCACTTTAAACTATAGTTACTCAAAGTTAGATCATTTTTCTTTCATCAATATTTTTTCATTGTTTATAGTTTCCTGCAATCTGATTACTGCTTTTTATTCTTAAAACTTTTTTATTTTCTACTTTTGAGAATATTTTCGTGAATGATTTATGAATACAAATCGTTATTAGCAATAAAAAATACAATAATACAATAGTAATACAATAGTAATAATATATGTTACAAAATAAATAAAAAAATATTATGTATATATTTTTTATTCACTGTCCTGTTTCACCTATCCTCATTATTTACCGATTAAAATGATCTCATTTAACACTGTTTCATTTAGCACTTTATTTTCTTGGAACATATCCCCACATTAAATGGGATTTTACTATATTTCAATTTCTCCAGCCAATAAAAGTTGATTTTTTTAACTTACCGGTATATAGCCGATTCCCATTTCAGAAAATTTTTTTGAGAAAAAACCTCGGCTCATACATGAGTATATATGGTACACAATATCTGTGATTTTACTGGGTTAAATTAATGGATTTTTGAACTGTCTGTATAATATTTTTTTCAAGTTGATTCTCTATAGGAAATATTCTAATTTGAAATATATAATAATAATAAACACTTTATATTAGAGATGTGTAAATACATAAATTTTTAAGCCAAGTCAAATACAAGTCAAATTTTATAATGAATTTGAGTTTTCAAATCAAGTTTTTGGCTTTATCTTTAATGATATTTTTAATGATGATAAAAGTTGAATTTGCCTAAATAGATCCTTCACAATACAGGGAAAAGTCACCAGTACTTGAATCTGTTTCTGTATTTGACAGAAAATTTTATAAAAATATAGAAACTGGCACATATATTGGACAGATCAACAAGCTATAAGGTGTGTGAAAAAGTTCCGCTGTTTTTTTTCGAAAAAAGAGTCTTTATTTAAAAAAGAATGAAAATAAATACATCAATAGATTTTGAGATTTTTTTGCTATTTTGTTTTACGCCCCTTTCCAATCGGGTAGATTACTGAAGGGCAGATCAACATTGTAATTTCTTTTTAATTATTAATTAAGAATAAAAAACGTGTATAAATAATAGGTGCGGCCCTAGGCTATATTTCATTGATACGATATGGCCCTTTCTCCCAAAAGTTTGCCCATCCCTCATTTTAACTGATATGTCAACTTCTTTTTTATATTGATATTTTTATAATATTCGAGGTGATTAATATATTTTTATGAATAACTTATTTAAAATTCGCATAATTCTTCCATAAAGAAATTTTTGATTTATACATTTTTCAAGACTACTTAATTGCAACTTTATAGAGCAAATGCAATAAATAATTGACACTATTAACTTCCAAACCGCCTACATACGGATAGACAGAGTATCAGGGGTCTGGCAGTGAATATTTAAAAAAAAAAAAAAAAAATTTAGAAAACAAAATATTTATAATAAAACTGAAATGAAACTTAAAAAAAAAAAAAAAAAACTACGTTTAATGCTGTTTCGATATAACGCGATTTTTTTCCCGAATTATATATTTTTATTGATTCAGTTTGGCGTGGTTTTTCGAACCGTTATTCTTACATAAATCCGAAATCTCGGGAATTTGTTGCATTGCTACTCCTGACGATTCTGCCAAGCTTATTAATGAATGCAAAAAAGGAGCATCAATGTGTAGGCATAAATTTGTCAGTAATGCTTGCTTTCGATAAGATGAAGAAGCTAGTATTTTAATCAAAGCCAAAGTGAAAGCCGAAATGAGGGGAAAAAAGTCTAGTATCTGTGACAATTTTTTGAACAAATGAGGTGCAACAATTTTTGTATATATTTCATAATATTTTTGCATTATTGATCTGTTAATGCATATTCGACAGATTCTACAGATTTTTGTATAACAGTCGTATATGTATAAATTATTAATTATAAAAAATGGTTAGGTATATAATATCGATTTAAAAAATCATTTCTGATATCAGATGAAGTAATTACGTGTATTCATTTTGAATCGAAAATAATTTTTTTCCTGAAATATTTATTAATCAATTAGCGATATTTACTGTATACACTATTAATACAGAATTAGATTTCTATCAAAATTTTATAAAATTAATCTTTCTTTATACTTATAAGTTAAATACAAAAATGTATTATATAATACAATATAGTAAGAACAATATAGTAAGTAATACAATATAGTAAGAAATATAATATCTAATATTTTCTCTTTATATTATAGATTATTTACATTTCATGCAACTGTCCAAATGGGACAATACCTGCAACATGTAAACATGTTTTTGCTGTATTGTATGGCTTAGATTCATGCTTAGATTATAATCAACAGAAACTGTACTCTGTACCAACTTATATTATAGATTATTTACATTTCGTGCAACTGTCCAAATGGGACAATACCTGCAACATGTAAACATGTTTTTGCTGTATTGTATGGCTTAGATTCATGATTAGATTATAATCAACAGAAACTGTACTCTGTACCAACAGAAGTATTACAATGGCATCAACTCAAATCGCAAACATTATCTTCAAAGAAAATTTCAGATGTATTTAGTAAATCTAAAAAACAAATCTGTGTACAAGATGTTAACTTATCAGTATTACACCAATTTCCATAAAACATATCACTTTTCTCTGTTTTAAAAGAAATTCATTTATTATTTTAAAATTTTGTAGGTACTGCATTCGGTTTTAGTAGGTACTGCATTTCGTCTGTTTGTAAAGTTTTAGTAAATAAAGCATTCTTGGAAATGGTTTGAACAAATACAAGAGTTCTTAGTAGACTTAAAATTTTTTCGTTTGATTTAAATTTGCCATTGTTGCATTAACTTTGGATCCGAATGAGGAAAATTGTTAGTGGAAGCTTTCTGATCAAACCACATAGGATTTACTGTATATGGATAAGAACTTTAATAAAAGAACAAAGGCACTTTTACAAAAAACGGTTGTGTTGTAACACCTCCGACTGACCTTTCTTTGTTTCCTCGGGGTAGGGACGCCTGAAGGTGATGTGTTATTGCGCTAATGTTACATAATACTCCCGCGCGTACAAAATAGATCCAGTGCACATAACAAAAATAATGAAAAGATGTTCCAATTTTTATATAAAAATCTTTTTTCACATGATTCGAATAACCAAAAACACAAGAAGTCGACATTTCGAAATTTTACTTCCCAAAGTTTTGACAGTTTTCCTTCTATCACGTGACACAACTACCACTCTGACGTCACGTGCATGTATCTCATTCGATATAATCCGATCGAATATTGTTCGTTGTAAATTATTGAGAATGATTTCAAAAATATTCCATCACTAAATCGATTAAATATAAGTTAAGGAAGAATGTAATATAAAAGTTGTAATAATTTTTTTTTTTTTAGAATCCGTGAGACAAGTTTCATCCTTTGCTTCAAGGCAGCAGACAAGAGAGATGAATCTTCTAATTGTTATATTTGCGAATTTATTATACTGTACAATAAAAATTTTCAATTTCTAACTTGATTAGTTTTTAAGATATATTTTGAATAAACGAAAAGTAATGCAAGCAGTTTTTACAAAACAATCCTTAAAACGATAGCAGATAAAATGTCAAATTAGCCATATTTTTAATTAATAATAAAACAGGTCCTCATAGGTGACAATCATGGATGTGTAGTGACAATAAACCATTAATCATTATTTAATATTTGAATTATTCGTGAATAACAAATACTGTATACGATTTCAGTTTACCTTGTGACGTAAAATCAAATTTCCCACTTGCATCACTTGATGAAAACCATCAATCTATATACTGTACAGTCGATTGCAGAAAGATCCGAACATCGTTCATAGGGGCAGTGGCGTAGTTGACGGTCAGCAGACCCCGCGACGCGGGGGGGCCCCGAGCTTCGTGGCGCGCGTACAAAATAGATCCAGTGCACATAACAAAAATAATGAAAAGATGTTCCAATTTTTATATAAAAATCTTTTTTCACATGATTCGAATAACCAAAAACACAAGAAATCGACAGCGGTCGACTCCCTTTTACTGTAATTCAATACGATCGTAATTCGAGTTTCATTACTGTAGAAACTCCCCGACTTTCGACAAGTCTAAAGTGATAACTCGGGGAGCTACGGACTAAGCATTTTCCGTATCGCAGCTGCAAATCTGAAGGATAAAGGGAATTTGAGAAATTTCCCCAACTGACGCATTTATGACGCACCAACTTTACTCAAGCGGGTACGGTAAAGCAACAAATTAGACCCAAATCTGTCGAATCTTCTCTTCAACGAGTGAGGCCAGACTGATCCAGTCGTCTTCCAGGTGGAAGATCCTTCCGACCTCGGCCTCCGGTGACGATGTAGCTCTAGCAACCAATAATCGTCGAGAAAGCACAGCGTCAAGCACCACCAAACAACCCACGTTGGATGCAATTTTCAATAGTGGAAGATTCTCTCACTACAGATCTCTTCATGCAACCACCTCTGAATTTGATTATTCACCTCTGCTTTGTCATCCGGAGAGATCCTCCTTGGTGTAATATACATTGTCATTTCATCTATCAGCACAAGTTTCATTGAGACCCCGACTTGCTTAGTCTTCGCGGCGTGGTAACTTTTTATTTTTATTTCCTTGTGTTGATTTGAATCTTCTTGAAAACATTCTGCATCAATTTTGAAGATTTCGGGGTGCAGCGAATTATTCTCTTCTATTCTCCTGATCTCAACCACTCTGCTCTTATCAAGCACTAACTTCACTTCTTTCACATTTCTGAGAAAATCACTTTCAAAGAATACATCATGATTCATCACATCATCTTAAACAACTTGTATCTGAATATTGTGCATATATCCATAAACTTCCACAGCAGCTCCGAAACTACTGTGTTCTGACCAGATTAAGTCCAAGATCCAGCAAATCAATCATAGATCTCAGAATTGTAACTCCCAACTTTGAATCTGACTCTGACTTGAATAGTGTAAGATCACTACCATTATCCAACAGTGCTTCCAGCTTGAGACCATTTATAGTTTTGCAAACAACAGATTATAAATCGTGCTCCATATTTCTTACTTCTCACATGGCAATTGAAAGCAGTGCATGCTTTTGCAATGTGACTATAACTATTACACTTGAAGCATTTTTGGACGCTTTGACTTATTCGGACAATTACTTATTACGTGGGAGTGACTCCCACAACCAACAGTTTTCTTCTTAACAGAACCATTCTTCTCTAGTCTGTTTGGATGGCGCATCTGGATACATTTTAGACTCCTTTTCCGCAGTCTTTTACTATTAACCTTCATATCTTCATAAGTGAGAATTTCCTTTTATTGAACTTGCGTCATATAGAATAACCTTATTGGATTCAAAATCAGGAATAATATCAATAACATACTGAAAAGATGACTCCTGATCGATATGCAATATCTATCATCTTATTAAAATATTCTTGAGAAGTCTCACTGGGCAATTTCCGACGAGATAATAATTCTCTGTGTACAGCCTTATTGTTAACATTACAAGTAAATTCTTTCCTAAATATATTTGATATACACCCCTTTTCATGCTTCACTATAGTTTAGCGTATCTTTCAATATTCTATGAGCATTTCTCTTTCTAAATTTCAGATGATTGTCTTTGAACGATATGAAATCGTGCCTAACTGGCGACTTAATCTCTTCTGCTGTCTGGTCCAGCGACCTAATGGAACGTTCGTCATCATTCGAAACATATTTCTCATCACTATGGGATAACTCAAATTCTCTAGAATCACGACCGCTTTTAATCTTCCATTATATCTGTTTTACGTCCCTTTCTTATATCCACAATCTTTTTAAATCTATCAATTTCATGCTTTCAATAGCCTCAACTGTGAGGTTTGACATTCTTGAAACGATCCTTGGTTAATGCCGTACTACGATTTATAAATGTAAACAGCTAAAGTAGTCAGCTTACCACTTCTTTTAAAATTCTCAAATCACAGTCAAATTACAACAGTTTTAATTCAGTTTCAGTTAATCTTTCAGTAAATCCAAACAGTCAATTAGACTGAAATTACTTCACATCGGTCCAGTTCCAACGTTCCAAAAAAATAGCGACTGTTCGAAAAACTTTCGAACGTTTTACGTCGTCCGTTATTTTGCGATGTTTCTCTTACAGGGTCCTTTTATAACGCATTTTTAACTTTCAAATACGTCTAATTTCTGTTATTTCGTCTATTTTATATCGATTATGCTGAGTTCTATTAAATTTACTCGTATTTTTATGTATTTATTATCGATTTCAGTTTTGCATCAAATGAAGCTGGATGGATTACGTCATGTTATATTTCGATGACGTGTTTGGTGATCACGTGGTCTTCAAGAAACCACGTGACTTGAAAATAACTTTTATGCAATCGCAATATACAGTAGTTTCAAATTTTTTTGTTTTATTTTAAAAAAATGAAAGTTTAATTTTCAATTAAATAAGAGTGAATGAGATTTATTTAATACGACAATAATTAATTAATTCCTATGTATTTATATAACAGTATTTTCTACTCTTTTTAAGCGAGAAAACACTAATTTTTACAGAAATAAAGACACAGGTTACCATCATGAATTTAAATTTACTAAAAAGTCACCTGATATATACAAAAATACATTTTCTTGCAAAATATCGCAATTTAATTCTAAATGTAATTGCAATACGAATTATATTGAAAAAAAAATTTTCATCATCATCAGCAATCTTGAAATCACGTAAAATTCCATTAATTTCTTGTTATCGCGCGAGATACCTTTCAGCTAATCCAAACAATCAATTAGGCTGAAATTACTCCAGTTCCAACGTTCCAAAAAAATGGCGGTTATTCGATAAACTTTCGAACGTTTACGTCTCCGTTATCTTGCGATCTTTCTGTTACTGGATCCTTTTATAACGCATTTTTAACTTTCAAATACGCCTAATTTCTGTTATTTTGCCTATTTTATATCGAATATGCTGAGTTTTATTAAGTTTACTCGTATTTTTATGTATTTATTATCGATTTCAGTTTTGCACTATTTCTCTAAGTGGATGAATCAAATAAAGCTGGATGGATTACGTCATGTGATATTTCGATGACATGTTTGGCGATCACGTGTTATTCAATAAACCACGTGACTTGAAAAAACTTATGCAATCGCAATATATAGTAGTTTCAAATTTTTTGTTTAATTTAAAAAAAATGAAAGTTTAATTTTCAATTAAATAAGAGTGAATGAGATTTATTTAATACGACAATAATTAATTAATTCCTATGTATTTATATAACAGTATTTTCTACTCTTCTTAAGCGAAAACACTGTAATTTTTACAGTAATAAAGACACAAGTTACCATCATGAATTTGAATTAACTAAAAAGTCACCCGATATATACAAAAATACATTTTCTTGCAAAATATCGCAATTTAATTCTAAATTTAATTGCAATACAAATTATATAAAAAAAATTTTTTTGAAAATTCCAATAATTTCTTGTTATCGCGCGAGATTTGCTCCGGAAAAATGGATTCCATTAAGTCCGAGAAAGATCTGTATTCGTTTTTTAATAGACCTGAGAGAGAAGTATTTCTTGACCTTCAAGATAATGGGTTTTTGCATCGTACTATGCGCTGACCTAAACGTGGATGTCGCAGAATCATCATCAAACCGTAATTCTACATCATAAGGTGGTTTTCGTTTTACATGTCCGAGATGTCGCACTCATAAATACAGTGACTCTCATGGTTATTCGTACGAATAGTGAAATCTTTATTTATCCGTAATCGTGACCTTCAAGATAATGGGTTTTTGCATCGTACTATGCGCTGACTTAAACGTGGATGTCGCAGAATGATCATCAACTGTAATTCTACATCATAAGGTGGTTTTGATTTTACATGTCCGAGATGTCGAATCATTAATCTGTATGGGATTTTACTGGATTTAATGTTCATAGATAAAAGAAATCAATGACATTTTTACTACGGTATTTCATTTTACCCAGTTAAAGTAGACAGGTTAATATAATTTGTTAAAATAGTACATGAAAGAAACACTAACAATCATTAGATATTGAATTATATTGAAACAGATATTTCTAATGTAGCTGAATAAATATTGGAAAAAATTTTCTTATTTCAGTAGAAATAATACATAACTAAACATAGAAATTAATTCACTATACTCTATTATTTTATATATACATATATAGAAAATAAAAATGATAAATTATATACAAATCGCTTTCTGTATGTATATATTTATGGTACGAATTTAACATTTATTGTATTTATTTACGTACCCATGCCCATAGGTTACATACCTCGAATAGTCCGGTAAGAAAGAGGAACCAATTAACCGGACTATGTGAGTATTGCTGTATTCATTTAACATTCTTTGCAATTTATCTGTTACTGACAAGCATCAATACGAACTTACAAGACTTAAAATCAATTTTTAAAGTTGAAGTATACTTTAACCTTTGAACTTGGAAAAAATCTCTTCACCAAAAAAAGTATATTCCGCATCATGGCTTACAAAGTTAAACCTCTCGCTGCTTATTAACTCTATAACCGTTTTACTCACTCATGCGGAATATACATTTTGGTGAAGAGATTTTTTCCAAGTTCAGAGGTTAAAGTACACTTCAACTTTGAAAATTGATTTTAAGTCTTGTACGTTCGTATTGATGCTTGTCAGAGTCGTGTGCTATGATACAGAGAGGCGGCCGCATCAGGCAGCATAAGCAGCGAAATCAAAATACAATTTGTCATTTAACAGGCGGCATTTCGAAGACTTGCATTATACTGAGAAAATCTAGTGTCCTCATGCTTGTCCACTTCTTTTCGAGATTTCAGACCTCAAGTATATTCACTTTTTTCTGCCCCTTCAGGGACATTTTCCCATTAACTAGTCCATTCCTTTTTGTTAAGCCAAAATTTTTTATTGAATAAACTACAATATGTCGGATTACTGTACGTATAAGTATAAGCTAACACGCCGGTTGTAGCAAATTCGTGTCACGTGGCCTAAAATCCTTGATTCCAAGTTCTCTCAATTCATCTAATAAATTTTCTGCTACATTATCTAAAACCGAAAAAGAAAAAATTTGTCCTCAGGCGGAGTTGAACCGCCTACTGCCTTAACGCCGGTTTTTTTGTCAACAGATGACGCCACACTCCGTTCAGGTAGAATACTATGTGGCGAGGCGAAACAAGCCCTTCCACAGGCTGCCCGGCCCTGCGGAGGGGTCAGCCGGATGGTGGAGGACGGGGATCGACGGGCCACCCAGATCCCATGATAAATATTTTCAAGGGGTGGGACCCGAGATTCGAACGCCGGACCCCATGATAAATATTTTCAAGCGGTGGGACCCGAGATTCGAACCCGGGTCCTCCAGAGTGGAAAGCTGAACTGGGACCCGAGACTCGAACCCGGGTCCTCCAGAGTGGAAAGCCGAAGCGATCCGAGACTCGAACCCGGGTCCTCCAGAGTGGAAAGCCGAAGCGTGGATGAGACCCGAGACTCGAACCCGGGTCTTCCAGAGTGGAAAGCCGAAGCGTTGAGATACTATAGAACCCGAGACTCGAACCTGGGTCCTCCAGAGTGGAAAGCCGAAGCGTTTCCACACGGCCAATCCGGCCGACGAACTTCAATATTTGATTGTGTTTTGTACACTCTTGGACCGGGCCCGGACCCCATGATAAATATTTTCAAGGGGTGGGACCCGGGATTCGAACTGGGTCCTCCAGAGTGTAAAGCCGAAGCGTTTCCACGCGGCCAATCCGGAGGTCCTCCAGAGTGGAAAGCCGAAGTGTTTCCACACGGCCAATCCGGCCATCCTCCAGAGTGGAAAGCTGAAGCGTTTCCACGTGGTCAATCCGGTAATCCTCCAAAGTGGAAAGCCGAAGCGTTTCCACGCGGAATCCGGCCGACCACTCCAGAGTGGAAAGCCGAAGCGTTTCCACGCGGCCAATCCGGCCGACGACCCACGATAAATATTTTCAAGGGGTGGGACCCGAGACTCGAACCCGGGTCCTCAGAGTGGAAAGCCGAAGCGTTTCCACGCGGCCAATCCGACCGACCCTTAAGGCCGGTTCATACTGAGCGAGACGCGCTCGTCTGCGATGCCGCGCGAAACACGCCACATGCGCGAGTGATTGCGTTCGTACTGTCATGGTCTATAGATATATATGGTACTGCCACTCCTACCGATAACAAAGGGAAAACTGTTAAGGTCTAGATTTTAGTCGCTAGGGCTTGGAAGTTTTTGGATGTATGCACAATATTCAGATACAAATTGTTTAAGATGATGTGATGAATTATGATGTATTCCTCGAAAGTAATTTTCTCAGAAATGTGAAAGTGAAATTAGTGTTTGATAAGAGCAGAGTGGTTGAGATCAGGAGAATAGAAGACAATAATTCGCTGCACCGCGAAATCTTCAAAAATTGATGCAGAATGTTTTCAAGATTCAAACCAAGACAAGGAAATTATAAAAATAAAAAGTTACCACGCTGCGAAGACTAAGCAAGTTGGGGTCTTGTGCTGATGGATGAAATGACAATGTATATTACACCAAGGAGGATCTCTCCGGCTGACAAAGCAGAGGTGAATAATTAAATTCGGAGGAGGTTGAATGAAGAGATCTGTAGTGAGAGAATCTTCCGCTAATTGCATCCAACGTGGGTTGTTTGGGGGTGGTTGACACTGCGCTTTCTCGACGATTACCGGTTGCTAGAGCTACATCGTCACGGGAGGTCGAGGTCGGAAGGATCTTCCACCTGGATGACGACCGGATCAGTCTGGCCTCACTCGTTGAAGAGGAGATTCGACAAACCTTGAGATTTTATTGTTCTTGTTCAGCACTTTTCTCAGTCTGATCTTCGTTCACTCGGGGACCTATTTATATTTATGACCAGTCCGTGATTTATTGGGAGTCTTAGAAGAGAACGAGGAACGTCGCACAACTCACATGGTGATCGATATCTCCAGGTGAAGGTTACCCTTTTTCTTCCTTTGAGGTGGGTCTAATTTGTTGTTTTACCGTGCCGCTGAGTAAAGGAGTGGCCGTCGTAAATGTGTCAGTTGGGGAAATTTCTCAAATTCCCTTTATCCTTCAGATTTGCAGCTGCCATACCGAAAATGCTTAGTCCGTAGCTTCCCGAGTTATCTCTTTAGACATGTCGAAAGTCGGGGAGTTTCTACAGTAATGAGCCCCGAATTACGATCGTATTGAATTACAGTAAAAGGGAGTCGACCGGTCTATTGAACGATCCTTTTCTTCCGTTCAACAGATGAGGGTTTCTTTCTGCCTCTCTCGTACGAATGATGGCGGTCGATTGCCGATAGTCCAACGCTGACCCAGGGACCAAACAAATGATTCTTCACCTAATATTCCCAGGTAGACACACTTCGGACTTTGTTTATTATTTCTTTTGTGGACCCGCTTTGCTGCGTTATACCAAGACATCTGCACAAACACGGTCCTTCGCTCCCGACATGTAATCCTTGTTTTTTCCGAGATTATAACGCTGGAACGAAGTTCCCTACAGGCCAGTGCAAATGAGTCGATGTTTATTTTTTCCTTTTCATTTTACATTTCCCTTCACCCTTAACAATTTGATTGTTCAATAATTTAATTCTTTCATACGCCAAAATTGCGGGTCCGGGAGTTTTTTTGGTCAACAGATGACGCCACATTCCATTCTCGCAGAATACTATGTGGCGGGGCGAAACAAGCCCTTTCACAGGCTGCCCACCCGTGGAGGGGTCAGCCGAATGGTGGAGGACGGGGATCGACGGGCCGGGCCCGGACCCCATGATAAATATTTTCAAGGGGTGGGACCCGAGACTCGAACCCGGGTCCTCCAGAGTGGAAAGCCGAAGCGTTTCCACGCTGCCAATCCGGCCGACCCTTAAGGCCGGTTTTTTTTAGTCAACCCATGATGCCACACTCCATTCAGGTAGAATACTATGTGGCGAGGCGAAACAAGCCCTTCCACAGGCTGCCCGGCCCTGCGGAGGGGTCAGCCGGATGGTGGAGGACGGGGATCGACGGGCCGGGGCCGGACCCCATGATAAATATTTTCAAGGGGTGGAACCCGAGATTCGAACCCGGGTCCTCCAGAGTGGAAAGCCGAAGCGTTTCCACGCTGCCAATCCGGCCGACCCTTAAGGCCGGTTTTTTTTAGTCAACCCATGATGCCACACTCCATTCAGGTAGAATACTATGTGGCGAGGCGAAACAAGCCCTTCCACAGGCTGCCCGGCCCTGCGGAGGGGTCAGCCGGATGGTGGAGGACGGGGATCGACGGGCCGGGGCCGGACCCCATGATAAATATTTTCAAGGGGTGGAACCCGAGATTCGAACCCGGGTCCTCCAGAGTGGAAAGCCGAAGCGTTTCCACGCTGCCAATCCGGCCGACCCTTAAGGCCGGTTTTTTTTAGTCAACCCATGATGCCACACTCCATTCAGGTAGAATACTATGTGGCGAGGCGAAACAAGCCCTTCCACAGGCTGCCCGGCCCTGCGGAGGGGTCAGCCGGATGGTGGAGGACGGGGATCGACGGGCCGGGGCCGGACCCCATGATAAATATTTTCAAGGGGTGGGACCCGAGAC
>AYEL01046576.1:0-19552 GCA_000484575.1 Olivierus martensii
GGTATTGTTCAGCAGAAACGGGACGGCACTTGGAACATCTGCTGTAAAGTTGTATGATTATGTCACGTGCAATAAAGTCACATTTCAGTGTACAGTAGTCTGTAAATAAAGATACACCAAAAAATTATAAAACAACTTTAATTACAGTTAAGAAACTAAAAGAACTTAAAGAATAAATACCCTTGAGTGCACCGGTAATCGACGGAACGGAACTTATCCTCTTAACCGCTGATCCGTCGACCGCTTGTGACCATCTCCCGGTCTTAGGGTCGTCCGACTCTTCGCACGGGCGTAACCGCTGAAAACCTTCACCGATTTGAATCCGTTGAAAACGGCCAATACGTTCAAACGCATGGCCGTTAGAATTAAAAATATAAAATAAATTTTCGTAGCGAGCGATTCCTGACATGATAAATGCATCAGAATTGGCTCCATGCCAAAAATCAGAGTGTTCGGTTTCAAGAAAAACACCCGGTATATCAGATTGAAAATATTATATTAATATAAAGTAATAAAATTAAATGCATCAATAATCATATACAGTATTTTTGGCGAATTAAAAGCTATTTTTTAATATAATCATTCATTTAAATTTCAAATGATATTTTGTACAATTCAGTATATAAATGCTATTAACTGAATGTTTTCAAATAATATCAATTTAAAAAAAGTTATTTAAAACTGTTCTTATCCATACTCTTAATTGTTTTGAAAGTTATGATATAATATAAAAAGTTAAATGTTTTTTGATTGGAGGATTTTGATTTACTTTCTTCACTTGTCTGTCTTCTTTTTTAATTGCAAATTTCGTTGTGCCGTTTAAACTTGTATGCGGCTATTCGTCTGTTGGACTGACGACATCGGATAACAGAGGTCTGCATTAGTTTTCTTGTTTCAATCGGTGGCCTAATGCTGTTTTTATAGAAAACACGTCTACAATATGGACAGTATTTTTTTTTTTTATTCCGATCTCTAACATTCTTTTGTGATATATTATAACACACTTTCCACAAAATTTATGACCGCACATCAGTTCAACAGGTTTTGTAAATATATCCAAACAAATCCCACATTTGATTTCATCCTCTGTTATAATTTTTTCCACATACTATATCTTTGAAGAAATTGTTATGATTAAAATTTTTTTGACTTAGATTTCTGCAGAGATGTTGATTAGACTCATTTATTCAAAATTCATTTTATGATTTAACGTTTAATCATTTATTATTTTTAAACAGAATGGGATCAATTATATCGAAAGTGGCAAATTTCTTTTTCGAAGTGAAATCCAGAATCGAAACACTTAAAAATTGACACACAGAACAGAATTGACATATTGAGAAGGGATAATCTCCTTTTGAGGAAAAGAATTCGTTAGCAGCGTAAAATAAAACGCCAGCCAAATGAAAGAACCAGGCCTCTGCCATCCGAAGGGATCAAGAGTGATCAAACAAATTATTATTTCATTTTTTAAAACTATCAGGTTTTCACCAATGCAGATTCTGATTAACCCTTTCAAGCTTTGATGATTTTTATTAGCAATGATTTTTATTTTCTCAAGAGAATTTTTTCGTTATTATTGTAAATTGAAATAAATCTAAACAACTTTCCAAATTTAACCACTTGATATTTGTATTGTAAATTGTTATAATCATCTAAACACCTCTAGACACCTATAATTTTTTTCCAGCATCAAATTTTAAAAATTTGGCCCGGATAAATATGTCCCAATAGTCTCTATCTGTAATGAAAAAAATTGGAACATAATTCAATTAAAAGACATTTACGGTAGAAAACAACTGTTTATTCATTTTCTATAATATCACATATAATATTTTGCAAAACACATTTTACAGAGTGGTTTCTGGCACATTTTACAGATTGTTTTTTTTATATAGTATATACTAGAGTTTATTAGCATTTTCTGGTTTCTCAGGAAAGTTGAAGTATAATTTGGAAAGCAACTGTTTGTTATTTACTGATGTCTTCTTCATTTATCTCAACCATTCTGCATTCAATGTTGCTTCAGTATCTCTGCAATTTTAAAAAGATCTATTATTATAAACAAGTGTTCTTAAACATTACAATACTGGTGGGACAATTATATCCCATAGAAAAAGACTACTGGGACACATACGTCCCAAACTGAAAACAAAAGCTTATTTCTTGCTTCAATTATATGATAAACTTAAAAAAAAATATTAAAATAGTATGTATAAGTTATAAAAGTAAAATACACATTACAATACTTACTACTTTAATGATTTTATTCAATAATTTTTCACAAAAACGACGAATATGTTCATACACGATCTTCTTCTTCAACGTACTGTGCCGCCATTGCAAAACAACAAGTGCTGCCAACTCTCAAAATATAAAGAAAAACGTTCAAAAGACGATAATGTATAATTTTAAGTTTAAAAAGAGATGTATTTGTCCCGTTAGAATTTTTTGAACATTCGATGAGACATATATATCCCGTTAGGGTCGAAAGGGTTAAAGCGCATACCAGCTTATAAATATAGAAGACATCTGGAGATCTGCTTGTAATCCGGATTAAATTAATGCTTACAGATATTTTTTAAAAAGTTAATGGAAATAAGAAGTTTATACGGCAATTAATTTAGAAGTTTTATCTGACTCAGCAGACACCAGTACCATAGCCTACAAGGATAGACAAAGCCTAGTCATCGGCTTAGTCTCTTTTGTTAAAAGCAGCTCCAATTTTCAAGAATGTTTTTCCTCTTTCTCCCTCTAGGAGCGCTGCTTTCCGACTACAAACAAACAAATACGGTAAAGATTTAAAAGGCCGGTATACATCTGGATGTGCTCTCCTTAGTCCCTCCGGACAGCTCAGTAATACATTTGTTACATGATTCCACCTCCAGATTACATAACGTTTATAATAAACAAACTTACAAAATTTTTTATACAGACTATCTTTTTTTACAAAAACATAATATTTTATATTATAAAAAACAATAAGAAACTTTCAAAAAGATAAAAATAAAATAAAAAGATAAAATGAAAAATAAAAATAAAATAAAAACAGAAAATAAAAAACAAAAAATAAAAATGAAAATAAACAGACGTATAACAAATAAAAACAGTATACTACAGGCAACATTCCACATAAACTGCTCTAAATTCCTTAACGGGAGTGTCAAGAAACCGATCAATATTAATCTTCCTTTCTTTTTTTAAAAAAAGATGAATAAACATCTTTTAGAATCAAGTATTTTGTTAGAATAACTACAGGCATGAATACTTTTGAAATTAAAAGATCATCAATTGCTTAAATACAAATAATGTAATAGAAGAAAAGAATATAAATTCTCAAACAATATTTAAAACTAAGACTACAAAATAAAAATTAAAGTATAGTAATATATGTTACAAAACAGAACATAAAGTTGTAAAATATAAGATATTAAAATAATAAAAAATTTATTCATTGCCAATTATGTCAGTTATCTAAAAAGAACTTCCAGAAACTTTTATAAACCCAACTTTATTTTTTCCCTATATAGTATAGTACGGGTAGTCCTCGACTTACGACTTGAGTTACGATGATTTGTACTCACGATGGAGCCAAAAATTATTACTAAAAATTCTCTAATTCAACTTTGCCAATTGCATATACAAACATATATCGCAAGGTTTTTGTATACACATTGTAGCATTGCCATTAGTCGGCAAGTAAAGCCTTATTAACTGTATTTTATTGTAATTCTGTCGTGTCCAGTGAGAGAAATAATACTACTGATGAAAATTCAAATTAAAAAAGAAGACTAGGAAAGCTTTGTTTAACCGTTTTAAGTTAAATTTATGAAAATATTAAAACAGAAATAAAACAAATCAAGAATTAAAAAAGTCCTCGACTTACATCAGAATAGACTTATCAAAGAAACGTTGGAACGGAACCCCGTCATAAGTTGAGGACTACCTGTAGTTTTAATTATATATAAATTCAATCTTCTATTATGAAATGGTTGTAAACAATGATTTTAAGACTTACATTCATGGTAGCATTATATGCTAAATTTTACCAATTATGTAATAACTATTATGATAAAATTAAAATATTGTATGCTGTATTTATAGCTTACTTATAAGGCAACATATACAATATAAATATGATAATATAATATAAATACATAATTTGCTCTGTGATAAATAAATTATGATTAATAAATTACTATTGAGAGTTAACTATAAATAACAGTTTTGATAGTTACTGTAATGTATAAAATTGTGAGACTACATTGTATACTAAATTACAAATATCATTTTAAAATATTTTGCACAGAGCCATAAGTAGGGTACACAGCACCTGTGGCAAGGATCAAACTTGCACCCCCCCATTTTTTTTCATTTAAAGATAACAATGCTTAAACTGAATTATGTCCATCAAAATGAGTTGATTTTAAATCTGCTGTAAGATATTTGTTTGAATGAGCAAATAGATTTGTACAAATCCCTTTTATTAGTTTTTTTTTTAGGCCTTTCCATGAATTTTCACTGAAGAGTCAGAAACCCAATGAGTCATTGTAAACTTTTACTTTATCAATAAAAACAGCACCCCTTCTTGACCTGGCACCTTTGTTTGGGGTATAACTTGGCCGCTCTTACACATGAATTACCTCTTCTAAGAAATAAAATGAAAGAAAAACACAATGCTATGTCTGCAAACGTTTATTGAAAAAAGTCATTTGCCCACAAATAACAGAAATCAATTAACAAATTTGCACTCCTAATCAAGCTGCACCCGTGGCAAATGCCCTGATTTTGCATATCAAAATTTTTACATAAAAACCTAATTAACATCAATAGAATTTGCATAAGTTAGATACCTCTTATATTTTGTTATAATTCATACACTGTATATCATTTTAATATATTTTTTTCATTTAATTATTTTCTGTATTTATGTAGAATCTTTCTTTGAATTTTAAAATTTGAATATATATGCAGAAAGATATACAATAATAGAACTTTATTATTGTTTATCTATGTGCAATAATAGAACTTTATTATACAATAATAAAGTTCTATTATTGTAATAATATCTATTATAATTTTGAATACTGAAGGTTAAAAATGCATATTAAGCAGTGTCATTTAATGCTTGGGCACACTGGGCAGTTGTCCAGGAGCTCTATGATTTTAGGAGCACCATGGTGAATTTATCACCAATTGATTAATGTTGATTATAAATTAAATTCACTTATAAAATGCTGAAAAAAGGGCTAAAGTTAAATCATGGAAAAGAGCCTTCAAGACATTATTATTATTTGAGATATTATTCAATGAATGTTCTCATACATATTTTATTACAAATTGTTAATGTTCTACATTCAAAGCAGTAATACACTCTGTAAAAAATTAAAAAATATTTATAATGTTAAAAGTTTCTTTTGATTAATCCTCATTTCACATCATGTTTTTTTTTATGTTTAAACTTGATTTTGTTGAAAGTACCAATAAATCTAAATATTTAATTTTATTGACCATTTACATTTTTATTCCTTGTGAATGGGTAGGTAACAGCCCCAATCAATTGCTTTGCTCAAGTTCTACAATGGTGTTAAGATGATCTTGATATTAAGTAGTCAAAAATATTACTTTTATCAAATATCATGTATATATCTCATATTTTTGTCTGTAGTGATTTATTGTTTCTAGCTCAATTGCTAAGGCAGAATATTGAACTTATGTGATATTAAGGAAAGTTGGAAAGTAAAGTATTATAAATATCTTGAAAAAACTAAAGTTTATGTCGAAACTACAGTATAAGTAAATAAAAATGATTAAGTGACTCATTCATCAAAAATGTACACTGGTTAAAATTTTGATCTGTTATGAATAAAAATGGGATATATCAAAACAAATTGAAAAAAAAAGTACAAAACTACTCTAGGAGCATTATCAAATTAAGAAGTAATTTATATCTATAAGAAATAATAAAATTAAAATACTTTAAAAGTATTATTCAGTAGCATCTCATATTTTAGTTTCATTATGCATTATTTAAACATATTGCTTATATTATTAAAGAAATGAGAACATTTTAAATTTTCAGTACTTAGCAATTATTATTATTCATGAATTACAAAATTAAATTCCAAAAACAAATGTTTAAATGCTATGCAACTGAATACATTAAATACTGCCCTTACCTATAATTCTTTCTACTATCAGACATTATCTGACTATAACATAAAACTAAACAAAAGATATTTTAATAATTGTATAATTTTAAGATTTACATTTTGTAAATAATGGTTTAACATAATTCAAACTTAAATTAAAAAAACAAAATAAACCAAGTACACCATTTTGAAATTTGGAAATAGTGTGAACGAAAAAAACGGAAAATAATGTAATTATAATATCATATAAACTAAATTAATATATGTGTAAAATAAAAATTATATTATTATAGCACTATTTAATAATTATATATATTTAAATAATAAAATAAAAAATAATTTATTTCGTATCAATTTTGGAAACATCTCAAAAATTAACGTTTCATAATGGATATTCGTGGTATTCTTTTAAAATTAATTAAATGATTATTTATCAGTATATAGATATTTTTATAGATAAAAACAAATTTTAAAACAGTAAAAAATGCCTCTAAGGAACAGTGAAAAAGTAAAAATAACAGTTATATTTTTAGCAAAAAATATTTTATTGCTCAGTATGAAAAAGTTTAAAATGAAGAATCTTCTTTCTGAAGAAAACATGAATTTTGTTATTAAACAAGATGAATAGTTGATCTGAAGAGCTAACCGATAGGAAGAGTGCTCGAATTATGAAAATTATCAAGTTAATAAGAGGAATATTTAATTTCGTTTTTTAAATGCAGACTTATTTTGTTAAAAGTTCAGTGAGAGCATACTTTTTTTAAACCGAAGGCATCATTTTGCACCTACTGTATATCACTTTAAGATGGGTATGTTTGGCTTAAAAAATTTAATAATGGAAGATCGTTCCCCTCCAATATCAGCAATAATTAGAAGTATATTTTGTACCTTTGTATGATTATGCTGAAAAAAAACTTCTAAAGTTACAGCCTATCGGTAGAAAATATGTTTTTATCGATCAACCTTTCAGCTTGATTATGCATTAAATTTTGGGAGGATATTCGTGGTATTCTTTTAAAATTAATTAAATGATTATTTATCAGTATATAGATATTTTTATAGATAAAAACAAATTTTAAAACAGTAAAAAATGCCTCTAAGGAACAGTGAAAAAGTAAAAATAACAGTTATATTTTTAGCAAAAAATATTTTATTGCTCAGTATGAAAAAGTTTAAAATGAAGAATCTTCTTTCTGAAGAAAACATGAATTTTGTTATTAAACAAGATGAATAGTTGATCTGAAGAGCTAACCGATAGGAAGAGTGCTCGAATTATGAAAATTATCAAGTTAATAAGAGGAATATTTAATTTCGTTTTTTAAATGCAGACTTATTTTGTTAAAAGTTCAGTGAGAGCATACTTTTTTTAAACCGAAGGCATCATTTTGCACCTACTGTATATCACTTTAAGATGGGTATGTTTGGCTTAAAAAATTTAATAATGGAAGATCGTTCCCCTCCAATATCAGCAATAATTAGAAGTATATTTTGTACCTTCTTTGTATGATTATGCTGAAAAAAAACTTCTAAAGTTACAGCCTATCGTTAGAAAATATGTTTTTATCGATCAACCTTTCAGCTTGATTATGCATTAAATTTTGGGAGGAAAGTTTTTATCTTATATATTTCAAGATTTCTTCTTTTAATGTTATATTACTTTTCGCCTGTTTACAGAGTTCATTATATTGACTATATCTACGATGAAACTAGCAATAGATGAAACCTGAGAATCAACGAGTCGGACTATCGCTCTCTGAAAAATCTAAAGAACTCAAAATAAATTCCAGGATTTTAAATTTGAATAAAAAAGTCCTATTATGCGACCAGTTGATCGATTTATTGCTGTTTATCAAAGAAATCACGTTCAAGATTAATACGATATTA
The DNA here is from genome assembly GCA_000484575.1 of Olivierus martensii. Classification (NCBI taxonomy): domain Eukaryota; kingdom Metazoa; phylum Arthropoda; class Arachnida; order Scorpiones; family Buthidae; genus Olivierus; species Olivierus martensii. The sequence goes on from AYEL01046576.1 coordinate 8,037, forward strand.
GTAGATCATGTTAGAGTGGCTTTAAATATAAACTATGAATTTAAATATCTGCCAATTCCTATGTTATTTAATTTGTTTGTACTTTTACGATTTATACAATGGAATTTTTACAATAATTTAGTTTATTTCAAAATTCCTACCATTTTAACATTAATATAATTCACTCAAACAAATTTTCATTCTCATTTTATATTTAATTAAACAACATTGTAATTTTACATTGATATTGAAAAAACACTTTGTTTATATTTTCGCAAATATTAATAAGCACACTATTCCAAGGTTTATTGGTAAGATAAATCGTAATCGTAATTGCTTGGGGAAAAAGCAATTTTTGAAAAAAAAAAAAAAATAGGATTAGGAAAACGATTGCAGAGCTTCCGTATGAAAAGCTTCCTCTCTTTCAGGTAGCCATCTTGAAAAATGAAATATTGTCCGTCCAGCTTAGCTGCGACCATCGACGCAAGTGCCTTAACTGAACGAGTCCAGTGACAAAATAGGGATGACAGCTTCGCACATAGATGTTTTCAAACACAAGATAACTGAAGTTGAATGGAAGTTTATGTAATGTCGAATGCTAAATGATTAGTTTCGAAGTTGGAAATAGTATATTTAACAGAAGTTATTGTAATGCTAAATGATTAGTTTTGACATTGGAAATAGTATATTTAACAGAATGATAAATGATTAGTTTCGATGTTGGAAATAGTATATTTAACAGAACTTCTAAATGATTAGTTTCGACGTTGGAAATAATATATTTAACAGAACTTAATAATATATTAATAATTTTTATCTAATAAAATCATTATATACCATTCCCATCCGTCATTATACCGACTGCGATTCTCCATTTCGCGTTTGGACTCATCCATCTTAGCTAGGCGCGGCTTTCCTGGACGGACAATACTGCTGTTTAATTAAATAAATATTTCAGATGAAATCCTATCTTAGATATATCGTTAGTTACATAATAGCTTTACTGTATATATATTCTCTCAAAATAAGTCTCCCAAAAAACGAGTGCAAATATATTTTTACATCCACAAAAAACTTTCGGCAATTAAAAGTATTCAGTAGTCGGTAAAATCAAAATATACTTTTTTCATTTGTCAGTTATGCAAATAATGTGGCAATGTCGGAATGGGAATGCAAATCTAAAGTGTGTTTAGCATAGCTCTCAACCTTAGATTAATTTGGGTTAATATAGTAGGTCCTCAGACAGTATTAGCCCAGGGCCTCCAGAGTTAACTGTCCTCCTTTGATAGTGGGGTTTGAAACTGAACCCTATCATAAGTCAAGAACTATTTGTATATAACAAAATTTTTTTTTAAATACCTTAAAAAGTAATATTTATCATCTATTACAGTGGTTCTCAACCTTTTCGACCCTAGCGCCCCCTTGGGTGAATGCGATTGTTCTGAGCACCCCCCCGTCATCTTAACCCAATCCACCAAGGCACAAGGTCGAATGTAAGACTTGGACGAAGCAAATATAGTGTATATATATACACCATTTTCCCCCGAGAAAAGCATTTTTTTATTAACATAGGCTTGCCTTCCTCAGTTTCCAAAAGAATGGAACAAATAAGTGTTTCTGGATGAATATTTTCCTTCATTACAAAATATTGATATAAAACTCAGGACAAAAATTCAGCAAAAATTTAGGTTTATTAAATGGCTGATCAAAACAAATACTTAAGAAGCATAAACTACTGTGTACAATTTTTGGTTGGCTATCGCCCCCCGATTGCCCCTTTTTGTTCCAGTGCGCCCTTCGAGAATGAGAACGCCCCCTGGGGAGCGATATCGCCTAGGTTGAGAATCACTGATTTATGGCACAAACAATGGACAATAATAAATTTAATCAGTCCGTGCAAGTAACTTGACATCAAGCCTATAAGGATATTTCTAAAACGCATAATATATGCAGCACTAATGTCGAATCTTTGCGATCCAGTGACACTGACAGATTTTAAATCTTAAGAATAGGTCCGCCCAACTTGTATATCTTTTTTGAATTAGCCATGTTCGTTCGCCCTGATATTCCATTTAATATTCTCAGATGTTTCTCTGACACGTGCCATCTTATCACTCACCATACATCTCTTCCTACTTAGGTTAGGTTAGGTTAGTTTTATTACGCCGCCATATCCTCATGGGATATCGCCATTTATAGCTCCCATCACAGGCTGGCCAGCACCCATGATGGGGTTCATATCCTCATGGGATATTCTGTATCTGGCGGCGGCCATTTATAGCTCCCATCACAAACTACCCAGTACCCATGATGGGGTCAACCGAAGGATGGAGTTCAACAGGCCGGGCCCGGACCCCTCCTGAAAAATTGGTGGTGTGTTGACTCGGATTTGAACCCGGATCCTCCAGGGTGGTAAGCCGAAGCTTTCCCAAGTAAGCCGAAGCTTTACCACGCTGCCCGGATCCCTCCTGAAAAATTGGAGGTGTGGGACCCGGATTTGAAACAGACCCCTCCTGAAAAACTGGAGGTGTGGGACCCGGATTTGAACCCGCTCCAGGGTGGTAAGCCAAAGCTTTACCACGCGGCCATCCGGCCGACACTCCTGAAAAATTGGAGGTGTGGGACCCGGATTTGAACCCGGATCCTCCCAGGGGTGGTAAGGCCCCAAAGCTTTACAACGCGGCCATCCGGCCGACTCTTCCTACTTAGGCTTATTTCTCCTATCACGTCTCGCAATATTCACAATGCACTCCTTAAAAACCACTACTCTACTCACTCTTCCTACTTAGGCTTGTTTCTCCTATCACGTCTCGCAATATTCACAATGCACTCCTTAAAAACCACTACTCTACTCCATCACATAGAATCAAATCAATAATACTTCTTTGATTTTTCAGTTTGGCTTACAGGGTACGTGTCCATCTGAGAGATAAACTGTCGCCAGACTCTCGAGAGGGAATTTCGCAAATGGATACACCTCTGCGAGCTACTCTCAGGGGTATGTACATTTGCGAAATTACCTCTCGAGAGTCTCACGCGACAGTTTTTCTCTCAGACACGCATTCTTAGTGCTTGAAGAAATGTATTGAGACAACTCTCAGCACAGATCTTCAGCAATTGCAATCCATTAGCATATACTCTATATCCAATATACTTCCTAGCTAAATCCTTTTACAGCATCACGATAGCTATTCAAATCACTCGCTCATTGCCATGGTATTCATTCAGTTCATACTAAAACTTCTTTCCCATTCTCATTTGATCAACAAGAGAATACACATCAATTAAAAACACCCTTTATAAACGCAGTTTCTTCTTCGCCCCTATTCATCAAAACACAAACTTCTTGCTCCCTGGCAAAGGATTGTGTGTTCCAATTATTTTTCTGAGCTGTTTATAATCCAATTTTGATAAAACAGCCAGAAGTGGTGTCCGGGTCGTCTGGGAACCTCAATAAGGCATCCTCTCACTAGTGTGTACCTCTGTCGACTGTCATCAACATGGTGAATTTTGTATTACGATTTTTAAATTCAAATATGCGGAATATGGAATAGATATCAATAAATTACACAATCAATATATGTAACGTGATATAATTTTTAATTGCACCAAGTTTTTAAGATGTGAATGTAGAATGTGTGAAATATGCATTCTTTTAATTAAAATAAAATTTTTAAAATAGTGATTAATGGCACTTAAGAATGAAACATTTTTGTGATTATGAACATAATAATGATAAATCTCATAACAGGAATATAGTACAATATACATATATATAAAAATAATTTTTGAAATTAATAGCCGTTTTCTATCACATAGTCCTCTTCTATTTCATTTTCGGATGCTTCTACATTTTCATCGACGATTTTTCTACTTTCTTTCAAGAAGCTGATATGGCTTGCAGGTTGGATATTTAATGCCTCATATATGGTTTTAAGAATATCTGCATTTATATAATAAGGCAAATTGATACCAGGCAATTTTGCTTGCATTTCTTCAATGAGATTATATGCCATTTTGTAATTCTGTTCACGAACATAATGCTCCACTAAAAATCCATATATATCACCTTTATGAATGGCTACATCTACATTTTCTTCCATTAATAAATTTTGACATTGTTGAATGGATTCTTCAGGATTTGTATTATATAATTGTCGAGCTTGAACAAATCTTTTTAACAATTCCATTTTTATTTTTAAATTTTCTATTTTATCAGATATTTGTGATTTATTATTTTGTGCTTTAGACAAACATTTAAAAGCTTCATGCAAAGCACCTAGAGCTTTCTCATAATTTTGATATTCATCCATTTCTACTTGAGCACATGCTTCATAAAATCCAGCTAATAAATCTAGTGCTTTACCTTTTGTATAAAAATTAATGATGTTTTTCATTATTTCTGGATCTTGTCTCCAATCTAATGATTGTAAATAATTTGCTGCCATAACATAAATTTCTTTCTGTCTTGAAACACCAGTAAAAAAGACAATTTTTTCTGTATCACCTGATTTCAATAATGATTTCATTGCTTGAATCTTATTACCAGCTTGAGTGAATTTTTTAGCTGCTAAATGATAATTATCTTGTAGCATGCAACATTCACCAATTTTTTGTAAAATCTTCATTCTTAATTCAGGATTAGCATCTTTAGACAAAGTTAATTTTTCTGCAAGTTCTTCTGTTATAAAAACGTTATGTTCTACACATAATTCTAGTGCTTCTATGTATTTTTTAGCATCTGCCAACAAATCTACTGCTTTATCATATTGTTTATTTTCCATAAAGAATTGTGCACATCGATGCAACAATTGAGGATCAGTATTTTCACCAAGATTAGCAGCAATGGATTGCAGAGCACTAAATTCCTGAGTTCTGAAGGCAAGTTCAATGGCTTTGTTTAAATAGCCTGCTTTGTGATATAGCATAATTGCTTTTTCTTGTTGATCAGGGCGTTCTTCATAATAATGTGCCACATCATTCATTACTTGTGGTCCACTCATCAATGCTAAATTAAGTAACTGATCTTCTAAACCATGTTCTTTACAAATACGGACAGCATTATTATAAGCATGTGCACGAGAAAAGAAATGTACAGCTTCTTTTATATTATCTTGATTTTCAAATTGTCTTCCTAAATGAAAACATGCAGCTCTATCTCCTGTTTCATTAGCAATTTCAGATGCCTTTTCTAAATTGTTACAATAACAATATAATCGAACTAATGATAAATAATCTTGAGCAGCTTCATAAAACTGTAAAGCTGTTTCCATTTCACCAATACTTTCTAAATACTGTGCCCACCATTTATGTAATTCTTTGTCCTTACTTTTCAATATATAGCTTTCTAAAACATGAGGTTCATCAAATAGCATTCTTGGAATTTCAAAATGATGTGTTTCTGATTTTTCATACATTGAAATTGCTGAAGTAATATCTCCTTTAGCTTCCAAATGACGTGCATAGTTATAATAAGTGCTTCTCAAATGTACACGATCACGAAGTTCAGCTATTTCAATTGCTTTTGTCCACTGACCACTGTCTTGATATAATTTATTTAACAAATCAAAGCGATTACAACTTTGTAATAAATGTTCAGCTTCTTCTAACATTCCTAATTGTGTTGCAAGAATTGCAACTCTGGCATCTAATTCTGGTTCATCTGTTATTTCTCTAATAGCTTTAGCTCCACGAGCATGCCCCATTTTTCCAAGACACACACTTGCAACATCTAATCTTTTTGTTTTAACACACATTCGAGCCATATTTTCCCAAACAGATTCATTTTTTATAACTCTTATAGCTTTAAATGCTTCATCCATATTTCCAACAGTTAAAAAGTAACTGAAAGACATTATAGCATCTCTTGTGACTTTATCACATTCTTCCAAACCAATAAAATCTTTCATTGTTTGTTTAACAACAACAGGACTATTGCCTATAGATAAATTAACTTCAGGAACTTGAGATTTCTGTAGTAATATATAATAAGGAACTTGAATACCAAGAAGCAAAAAATTTGATTCATTCAAATTAAAATAATCTTGTATAAGTAAGCCTTGTTCAGATGTTGTAAAGAATGATACTACCATGCTTTCTGATTTAATATCCCATTCTGCAGTCATATTTTTATTGATAGCATGTTTTTCCTTTAACTTTCCTTTATTTAAGTATTTAATGTTCTGCAATTTAGCTTCACAAACTAACAATTGAGAGTCATTAGGATCCCAACAATGAAATGATGGATATCTTCCATTAATTGACTGTGCTGTTTCAAAATGCATTTTCCAATTAGGGGAACTTTGATAACTAGCTGATTCAGAAGTACCACTATCATCTCCTTTACCACTTGAAAAATCAAAATTGAATAAACAATCATTGTCAATATCCCAAACATAAATATTTGGATCTGGTATTATTTCTCCTCTACATAATCTAACAATTAAAATACTAACTTTGTTGCCCTTTCTGTTACATTTTGCTGATGATATATCACCATCATCTTTCAGAATTGATGCAACAGATTTAGGTCCAGCATGTGGTTTTGCTTCTCTTCTGCTAATATCCCATAATTTTAAAAATCCATTAGATGTGCCAGAAATAAGAAAATTAGTACATATATCTATACAAACAGGCATACCTTCTTCTTCTGTAAAGATGAGGCTTTGTTTTAATGTGCCTTGGAAAGTATACACTTCTATTTTACCATTTTCAAGTACAAATGCACTATGTTCATATAATGCTACTATTTGAGATTTTGAATTAAATGATCCAACAAATTTTGCAGATTTATTTTCATTAGATATTTCATAAAATAATAACTGATTACCAGAAGATATTGCAACAAAAGAATCATTTACAAAAACTGCTTTTACACGAACTTCAATCTGAAGATCTATATTTGTATTTGTTGATAATAATGTTAATCTTAACTGTCGAGCAGAATTCTGTACTGCTATGACATTATCTCGAAAGTGATAGCACATCTTTTCCTCAATAAGAATATATATATCTGTGGCTGTCAGGACTCCCAATATTCTTTTGCTTGTACCCCAATTAAGCATTCTGACTGCTCCATGAACAAAAATAAATGGTTGTAGTTTCCAGCTCTCCTCTTGTTTTTCAAAATTATTTACATTATTATCTGGTTTGTATTTCCAAATTAAAACATGACCATGACTTGTTCCTACAGAAAGTATAGATTTTATACCATCATAAGCTATACATGTTAGTATTTCAGAGGATTCATTAAAATTTGAGTCATCAAGTGAGAGAACAAAATTACTTCCATTTTCCAAATTCCATAATCTTATTATTCTTTCTCCAGAATTAACAGCAAGAATAGATGGATATGTCCATATTACATTTACATCAGAACTTTTGCCACTCAGTTTCACTTTGGTATGTTCTGAAAGATTCCCTTCTTCTCCAATTTCATATTGAATAAGATTTAATGTTTCAGTTATAATAATTAATCTATTTTGTTCTAAATAAAATAGTAATTTTTGAATTCCACTTTCAACTTGAAGAACATCCATGCAATTTCCATTTTCATTAATATAAAAAACAATTCCTGAAGAGGAACTTAGGAAAAGCTCATCAGAATCTTTTGTTGTGGACATCCGATCATCTACAGGAGTTCGCCAATCACAGAATATATTCAATGCATTTTCATCTCCATTTACAGCAGCTTTGAGTAAACGAGAAATTTCTTCATCTTTAGCTTGACGTTTGTGTTCTTTAAATATGACATCTGTTATGTTATCTTTTAACTCATGGTAAAAGACAATGTTTAAATGATCCTGATTATCAATCTTCCAGCCTACACATATCCCATCTGCATCCACACTAACTAATCTAGTCCCTTTAGGACTCCATTGTAAATATAACACAGGAGTTTTATGTTTGGACATTTCATTCTGTGAAATTTCACTTTTTCCATTCCATAAGATAATCTCTCCATTTTCCCAGCCAAAAGCAATTAATTTACGGAAAGGATGCCAAGCCATAGAAGTAATTTGTAATCCTATTTTATAGGAAATTCCAGTAGGAACTGAAACACCATCATCTCCATACATGGAAATTATTCCTCCTTTTTCCTGATCAAATGATGAAACACAAAGTAAGGAATGTGTCTGATGCCATGTTAGATATGTGTTAAGTGCTGTCTTTGATAAAGTCGAATCTTCGACTTTATAATCCAAAAAAATTTCCATTTGACTTCAAATTTTACATTAAAGCATTGACAAAACAGTAAAGAATCATCAAGCAATATTTTTAATGTCCAAAGACATAATATCATTAACAATTTCAAGCACTGAGTTATTAAATAACTGTTATAATATTTTCTTATTACATTTTTCTCTTCATAAAAACAAAAATCAATAAATGTCATTCTATATCAAATATACCGTTATCTAAATACGATTTTATTTCATAGCCAATTTTCAGCCCAAATTTTCATAAATTAATTTATTCATAATTTTAACGAATTAATCAGGCTTTTAAAATGTATTAATGTTTTGGAAAAGTAATCAATATATAAATAAATAATTAATTTTTTAATTTGATGTAAATATTTCATGTGCCAATAAATCTATCATATCTAAAATTCTATAAATCAATTCAGTTGCCAAAAATAAATTTTACAGTTATAAATAATTATAAATATGACATCTAATGATTTTCAAATTTAAATTTTGATAAATGTATGACTTCAAAAATAAATGAGTGTAAAATGGCCTTAAATCCTAAACCACACAGGTCTTACATAGGCCTCGCACCATGCACAAGGACGTGACCATGCACCATAATTTCTGTAATCTATTCATGCAAAATAAAAATGTTGGATGGTAACAGGATGATATATATAACATTATAAATCTATATGGCTGGCATATAATTTTATTCATTTTCATTCAAATAGGAACAAGTTGTTATGACTTATTTATATGAATATAATTAGGGTTTATTAAAATTAATTTAATTATTTCGCAGATCTTACAAGACTTATTTAAGATGAAACTTGAAATTAGAGACTTTAAAATATTTAATCACAAAAAATTGGTTATTCTACATGTTTATATTATTTTATTATAAAATATTTATCAAATAAAAAAATAATTAAATTCTTCTTTTTGACGCCGTACTTCATCTGCTTTTGCTTTAGCTTTGGCTGTTCTTTCTGGAGTGAAAGGTTCAGATCTATACATGGGTTTCCTGACTAATTTCTTTTCTTTAGCTAATTTTGCTCTTTCTAGAATCTTGTTCATTCTTTCTTGTTGTTGTTTCTTTTTCTCTTCTTGCTCTTTTTCTTGCTCTAGTCGTCTTCTAAATTTTTGTTTCATTCGATAAATTTTGATCAATTGATTAGAAGGAAGCAATGTCATATTATATAGAAGTTGGTCCAAATAGCATTCTATGTGAGTCAGCATAATTTGGCAATCTTCATTACTTTCGCTAAATTCGTTGCCGCAACATCTATAAAGTTCTGAAATTTTCATTCTGAGTTCTTTAGAAACAAAATTTTTCTCTTTTTCATAAGAATATTTATTTATTAGTTGTTGAAATTCTGCTGATTTCGACTTCTGTTTATCTTCGGTTTCCTGCAATAAATTAATTTCGCTATTCATTGATTTTATTTCTTTAGATAACTTTTCTTGAAAATTAGTAAAAATAGCCTTTGTTTCTTCTAATATTTCACCGGTTTCTAGACTATATCGAAAGAATGATATACACTGGTCTTTATAGTCTTTTAATCTTAAAGCTACTTCTGTCGGATCTTTGAAATAAATTTCATAGCCATTTTCAATTTCTAACTCTTTTGGAATATACATTACAGACTCTTGTGAAATGCCATTTATATCTTGATTGTTTTTAACTTCCTCGATCCTCTCAAATAATTTTTCTTTCCGCTCTTTTTCTGTCGACCAATCTTTCGGTGCTAGAGTATCTAACAGCTTGCGAAACACAATTAATTTTTTTAGCAAAGTGCTTTGTTTCATGATAGAATTTTGCAATGAGATTTTTTCAGCAGTTAAAAGCTTAATTTGCCTCGTTAACTTAACATTTAGTTCAGACACTTCATTAGCTTCCTTAATTGATTTTGAACAAACCGTATCACTTTCATTTATGAGAGAAATAAATTTGATAGCCTTATTTTCTAAATTCTCTTCTTGCTTTGTCATTCTATCTTCGCTTTCCGCGGATAATTGTTTCAGTCGCTTCTCTGCTTCTGTCTTTCTTTGCATGATAACTTCGGATAAATTAATCTTTTTTATTTTCTCTATATAATTTTGTCCACTTTCTGGTTTCACCCTTTCTTTGGTAATTTCGAATAATTTAGATTCTGGTATATTTCCATATTTTTCTAACTTTCTTATATATATTTGTTTATCTTTGATTGCCTCTTCTCTAAGTTTTCTTATTGGTGTAGTCCACATTCTCATGAAATGAGCTGAAGTACCGATCTGATGATGAAATTTGATATTCATCATCTTATGATATTTTTCTTCCCACTGTTTCATTTTATCTATAGTTCTGATTCCATCTGAAATATGATTTATTTCTATGGATTCAATTTTATCCATTGATTTTGTTTTATATATGAGATTATTATTTCTATAAGATTTACCATTTCTTTCTTTGGGTATTTGATTTTCCGATTCTTTTTCATTCAAAAATTTTAGTTTAGTAGGATTAACTGTCTTCATTTCCTTCTCCAAATATTCGCTATCTAAATTTATTCTAAATTGTAGCAAATTTAAAATTATTCTAGAATAGCGCGCTTCGAATTCATCTATTGAATTTCTTACGAAAAAATTTTCGTGGAACTACAGATTTAATAAAATTAATACGCTCCCCAATCCTGCCACAATACAACAAAATCTGATTAAATTAAAATATCTGTGGAATTTCGGACCGCCATATTGATTCAGCCATTTTGAATTTCAAAAAGCTGTCATCATATTTATAATCCGTATTCCCAAAATCTTTAGACATTTGATTTTCGTCAAACTAGGATTAAAAATCCGTAAGATTTGAGGACTGCTACTTTTATTTGATAATTTTTTCCAACCAATATGTGAAAGGATATTTTTCTCCACATAAAATACTCAAATGATCGAGAAATAACGATTTTTAAAGTTTCTATAAGCTAAACATAGGAAATTTAGCTTCCTCCTTTTCTACGCCTTAAGGATGGAATTTCCAGTTGCTTGATTTTTCCACATCACTTCAGTGTTTCCTCTACATCTCCAAGTTTTAGCATCATAAGTCTTATGGAAACACGCAAATTCAAACGGACAAATATACAAAACATGATATCCCATAAGCATTTAATATACAATTTATAAACATAAAAGACAGTCGTAATTCGTAAAAAGTCTATTCCGTTACACGAAGGACAGCTTCATCCCTATTTTTTTAAGTCGACTTATTTTCAAAGAAAAAAAAAACAATTATTTTATATATAAATTACATTTGATATGAAGATTCTAATTGCAATTATATATATATATATTTTTTTTTTAATTTTT
>AYEL01046584.1:0-57907 GCA_000484575.1 Olivierus martensii
TTTTAAAATGGTATTTTAAAGTTTATACTACCTTACTCTTAATTAAATGGCTGATAATATATTAAATTTTTAAAAATCTTACCTTATAATTAAAATTCAACATATTACATATTATGTATAATTTTATATATCTGACTAATAAATAGTTGATAAAAAATTTATTAATACAATCACTGGTTTATTCCAACCAGCTAGCTATAGTTGAAACTATCTGATATTCTAAACTATAAAAATTTTATATTTATCAAATTTTGTAGTGTAATTCTAGGATATCCTGCCTGACTGAGATAAGCTGTATTTGTTCCAATTTTTAAAGCTGCTGCTGTCAATTAATTTGTTTGAAGTTGCAGCTGTCAATTAATATTTTTGTGTAATTTTTATTATATTAATGAACTTTAGAACTATACCTGTATTATAGTTGTTATTATTTGCCAAAACAAAATGCCTATTAATTATCTTTCAGCATTTTTAAAATTGCATTTTGAGAAAAACAAAAATATTTGCTTGCATAAAAGCATATAACCATCAATTATTTTAAAAAGATTTTAAATTTAATACTAAAACTTGTAATTGGTTCCAAGTGAATGAAAATTACACAGGAATGGTACATCTGGAAACAAAAGAAAGAAGCATATATGTCCAGCAACTGGATGAAATAAAAAGTGCTGCTGATGATGATGACCAAAACAATATATCACTATTGTCATATATAGTTTTATAAATTTTTAAATTAAATAAAATTTTATATGACAATAGTGTTTCAAAATGTAGGGCATGAACCCAGTTATTATTAGTTTGATTAATGTTTATAAAAAAACTTGATGATAAATGAATTATATATTTGTATACAAATATACCTTTATTAATTTATCAGTGTAATGTGACATAATTGTTGAATGATTAATATATTTTATGATGATGATTAAGAAAAAATAAAATATTGTTTTTACAATCTATAAACTCGAAAATGTTACAGTTGCAAACTTGTTAACATATTTTAATCGGTTTTGAATTTTTAGAATTTAACGCATTTGAATTTTTCTTTACTTCATGTTTACAGATCACTTACAATGTTTTCTATTACAAAAGATTTCTGCACGAACTTACTTTCTTATTACCCTCCTGGGTTGGCATGTTTAACGATGTGAAACAGGTGGATATTAGTTCGAATTTTAACAACTAGGTTGCGCTCTTTTTAAGTTTTTTTTTTAGAGTCCCTAGATTTATAGAGTAGCGCATTCTGCCGCTAGAGGCCGCCAAATCGGCCATTTTATTTGTTCTGTAAATTGTTCTAATCGAACAGAAAAGAGTCATAGGCTCTTTAGCCGCAGGGTAAAAAAAATTATAGATAAAAAGAAATGATTAAAAAATATTAGAAGAAAAACTTTTCAAATACGATCTTCGGTAAAAGTCGGGTTTACGTGTGGGCGAGAAGCGCGGAGTCGCGTGGCGCCATCTGTATACATTAGAGAATTAGAACCGGCGTCGCGTCCAGTCGCGCCGCGGTCAGATTGTTTTAGACCACGTAGTTCTATCGGTGGGCGGCGAATCTTCAATTCTCTAATGCAGTGTTTCCCAAACTTTTGACATATGTGGACGACGAGTCATTGTAAGAAAAAATGTTTCGGTTAATGACTTTAGTTAATGACTTCTGATTATGTGAACTTCAACAAAATAGAGCTCTGTAAAACACCTCGTCGTTAGCTCAGTTGTTAATCGTTATTATTATTTTATTTTTTTTTATCACAATCAGTTTAAATCGGACAATATCATTAAAATTAATAAAATTATAACCATATAAAAATGTATTTAAGTAAATGATAATTAACATATAGTAATGAAAACAAATTATTTAACTAATTAAAAATAGATATGCAACATTTCACTAATTTTTAGTTTCTTAGATGATTTCTAGACGATTATTATAAAGTCTTATTCCATTGTTTGTTATATATTACATGATACTTGCAATTGGTATGACGTCGCTGTTTCGGATTCCATTAGATGAAAAAATTTGTTCTGTCCGAGATCCTACAGTTTATATAGACAATAAATCAGTGAGTGCATGTCACTCAGTGTTTGTTTGCCATCAAAAGGCAAAATCAAATCTTATCTATATAATAATTGTTGCCCATTAAAAGGCAAAATCAAATCTTATCTATATAATAATCGTTGAATCCTATGCTGCTAATCAGTATTTACGGGTTCGTTTAGATCGGAAGAGCGGTTCAGCAGGAATGCCGAGTATTGTTTATGGGTTCGTTTGTCAGAAACTCCGAAGTGAGCCCAACTGTCCTTCTGATGAAGATTGATAATTAAAAACTGTTTTCATGTACAATTCATTTCATTAATGTTAATTTTTTTTGTACCAAATATAATAAATAAATGATACTTTCCATATTTTTAGGACTTTTTAAATGAATTTTATCTGCATTTTTAATATTTACTATGGTTGAGGGAAGGAGCTGGAACGAATTAATCAATTTTAAATTAAATCCTATGGGGAATTGTGCCTTGGATAACGACGGTAATCTTGGAACGGATTACCGTCGTTAACCAAGATACCACTGTACTGTGCTTATTTTATCATTTTTAATTTTGGATTAAGTATCAAAATTAAAAAGGAAAAAATTCCAAGTTTTGTGCTTCTTTTATCATTTTTAATTTTGGATTAAGTATCAAAATTAAAAAGGAAAAAATTCCAAGTTTAATTAACCAATAATTCTTTATCTTTTTTGTCTGTTACTTTGTGAAGAACTGGTTTTTTATTGTATTGTTGGAACGATGGATTAAATTAAAAACTAAAGTATGAAAATTGAATTTATTATTACCGATGTTGGTGAAGGAGAGGCGGAGACTGGCTGCTGTGGAGAGAGGAAGCAACAGCAGCAGAAATGGAATTCTCTTGATTATATTATTATAAATTAAACACAAAGTAGAGCGAGTTATATAGAAAACCATGAAGTAATTTTAAGTTATAAGCTTATATAGTTTTTTTATATCGTTCTAAAAATGGGATTAAATATAATTAAATAAAATATTTTATTGTAGTTTCTTAAAGACCTTGACCTAGGTGAACATTGGAAAGTTAATTTGCTTGTCGTTAGACTTAAGTATTGTGTCAGTCACAATAGTTGTTCTCTGATCTGACACCGTGGACTGTCATCTTCGCTTTCAATAAATCTGATCTTAGTTGAATTTGAGAACTGTCTTACAATGACGTCATCTCGCAGGACAATGATAAATTTCTTGCGAAATTTCCCACAATTGGAATGTGGTCCCAAGATTATCGGCAATTTTGGTGCTAAACGAAGCGACGAAACGAAATATTTACATCGTGTCGAGTGATTAAATTATTAATTAATTCGTTTGCATTAAATGGAATCGAACTTACGAGCCACGCAAACCTTCTGCTTTTATTTTCATTAAGTTTATGCAAATTAATTTATCGATTGGATATAAAAACATTATTTTTATGACCTTAAATGACTTAATACGATACAGACAGTTGTTAAACTTTGAACAAGCTATATAAGCATAAAGCATCATATATGGCAGTGCTTCTCAAAGTGTGGGTTAAGACTCTATATAGGGTCGCGTAACAAACTTTGGGGGTCGCAAAAATTTTAGCAAATGTTTTAATTCGTATTCCTAGTTTATATTACCTCTATATACCCAGGATCGCGAAAATATTTTCTCGGGGTAAAAGGGGTCATCAAGTGGAAAAGTTTGAGAAGCGCTGATATACGTATGGTTATTAAACCTGTCAGAAAAGCAGCAAGCACAGCATAAATGACACGAAACTATGCATAAAATTAATATTTACTAAATATAAAGCATTATATTTAAAACCTTTAAAGGGCATAATACAGTGGACAGAGCGATGTCGAACGTTGAACAAGCCATATAAGCATAAGACACCGTACATGATTTTTTACCTGTTAAAAGAGAAGTATAGCATAAATGGGCACAAAACTGAGCATGAGATATGCATAAAACAACTGTTTTAATTATACAGACAATAGAAGTAAGATCCAAACATCAGATACTGAATTTAAAACTACTTTATTCGCAGTACCACTAGTAAGTACAGATTAAAAAAAAAAAACTACTGTTCACTGAACTATGCATAGAAAATACAATATTCTTAATAATTGGATGATAGCTAAATAAATTATTCGATTACCTTGTATAAGATTCTTTAACCTGTCGCTGTTTTTTTAATATTGAAGATTAATTTATCGATAAAATATAAGTATAAATTCGCAAAAAGTCATACCTTAAATGTTTAAAAAAATACGTTATAATAGGTATAAAAAATGTTGAGGGCGATATACATATTGAGCATATAATTTATTACCAGTATTGGACTGAGTCTAAAAATATTAGTTACTAGAAGACTATCATTTAATTTTTATAAGAATTTTTAAGGGTGGCCCGCTTGCCATAGAGCAAGCTGACATCCTGGCCAATCCGCTACTGTATACGACTTCTAATCGTGTTAAAAGAGGAATAAACACAGTTTATAGAATGAATAGTTCATTAAATCAAGCATAGAATAAGACTACTAGTTATTAAACATAAGGCCTGTACATATAGGGCATCAGTATGTACATATAAGACATGTATATGTGTACCGCTCATAGGATCTCTAATTATAGAGAAAAATGTTTTAATTTTTAAATTATCTGTAGAATATGCTATAGTATAGAAAAAGGATGATTAATAAATAAATATACAGTTTATTATATAGAAACTTCTTGAAATGAACTCTAAACTGAATTTTTATAAAGGAATATTCAAAGAATGAAGGCTTGTATTTACACCTATAAAGTGCTGATTTTTTTTTTCAAACTAAAAAATGGAATTTATTAAATAATTAATACTGTACAGCAAAAAAAAATTGTTTAATTTAATGAGAGAATTTCAAATATTAAAAATAATTTTCGGAAACAAGAAATTTTTCCACGAAATTTCCTCGAATTAAACAAAAATATAGAAAAAAAAGAAGAGATTTTTATATAATTCAGTATGAAAAAACGATTACGTAATTCGATCCTGGGAACATTTGAAAGTTAAAGAAAGTAAATCAATATTAAAGCTTATTAAATCCATTCGATTTTGAAACTTTTTCGATAAAATTTGTTTCCTTTTTTTTTCAGTTTAAAAGTCTTCAAAATAAAATAAAATAAAATAAAATTTATTTTGTGCATTTCGTTTTATATCTTTTATAGCAAAACTAACATTAAAATGCTCTTCTGTATCATTAAACTGTTACCGAGAATTTTAAGTGCAATTATTGTTGATTAAATATCATTAAAATTATTTTATTCCGTTAAATATTAAAGAATTACGGCAGAAAATCATTTCAGTAAAAAAAAACGGCGCTTTTGTACCTTAATGACGTATTAGCAAAATAACTGATAGAATTTAATATTTAAATTTACATTTAATTTTTATTCGGTATAATAATTAATATTATAATTATTATCATTTAAAATTTTTGATTATTTAAAACTCACAAGATGCATTATTTAATTACAAAATAATAATAATAATAATAATAAATAAAATCATGAATAAAATAACATCTTCCGCCATCTGGGGACAATTTTATAAAGCATTCGGAAAATTTCAATAATTTATTAAAAATAATTACGTCATTTTGCATTCTTTCAAAGTGTAATAAATGAAAAAAATTATTATTATAATATTCATTTATTGCGAAACATAATTTTATTTATATAATATTAACAAAAAATATTTGAATTTTTATTATACAAACGCTTACTTGTACGTACTTCTGCATTTAATTTAAATTTAAGTTTTGATTGGCTCGACGTAGTTTGTAAAAAAATCGATTAAAAATCTTATATGATTTAGCTTATTAAGAATATTAATTGCTAATAAATTACTTATTTAGGCCTATTTTTAATTCTTATATGAAAAGATTTAGCTTATTAAGAATATTAATTGCTAATAAATTACTTATTTAGGCCTATTTTTAAATATAAATCTACAAATTTCATTTTCTAATGTTTATTTAATAGAAACGTCGTGTATAAAAAACATATGATACAGAATTCAAAAAATAATGTAAGGATTAACTTTGTGTCCTTTAATAGCCTTTAATACAAATCTTTAAATAAATTAAAGTAAAATAAATTTATAATAGGACTATAATCGAGTGAAATACTGGGTGGTTTCAAAATCTATCAAATTATTTTCGGGAAAGTTAATTTTATATAATCTTCAAAAAAATCTGAACAAAAATATCATTTAGTATCAATTAAAGTGACTTAATATATTTATCGTCAACGCTAAGACTGTAAAATCTTAAATACAAAGCAAAAATTACAATATTGTGTAAATATTAATGATTACCAAAAGAAAATACGTCATTAGTGAGATCATTGTTTACTAGTGAAGTTTGTTTAGAGAATTTCCGATACAAAGTGTGTTTTAACCGAACTATTAGATTAATAATTTAGTTGCATTTCAAATATAGGCTAGCATAAAATTTTGTTTTCAACTTATCTGAAACTAAATGACAGACTGCTTAATATTCCATAATTATTTTATGATATCTTCCTGAAAAAATAAAATTGCTTTAAAATGCCTCACGCTATTTCAAACACTTTTGACATCTCTTCCGTTCCTTCGTCATTTTTCGTCACACCAAGCTTCAATCCCCTAATCGTGACGTCTTGAATTTGAAACCCCCTATCTCTTTCTATTTAAACATTTTTTCTCTTATTTTATTCAAAAATAAAAAGTACGTAAAATAGTAACTAAAAAGGAATTACTGTATAATACTTTATACTGCTTTTGATTATATATACAGTATTCTTTAATTTTTAAATCTTCAAACAATTAGATATAAATGTCTTAAAACTAAATATATGTTTTACATTTTATAAAAAATATATCTCAATATGCTATATTAATGTCCTCATTTTTCGAAAAATTAAGCATGAACGTTTTATATTTTGTAAAAAAAATTAATCATAGAAATATAAAAACTAACCATTTTTACTACGTGATGTCACAATTTACATGACCCCTCCTCCTCCTCTATGTCATTTAGCGTTATTAATCTATACCCTTCCCTCCTTTAACAGTGTGATATAGTTTATGGATGCTCCCATTTTATAATCATATTATCCTGAAACTTCTCTATTAAAAATGCTAAAACTTTTAATTATATCTTATGATACCCAATCTCAATTTTCTCTCTTGAACTGTTACAATGTAATACTATATTACAACGTAAACAAAAAAAAGAATACTTATCTTACCTTCTCTCAATGAAACCGGAAGAGAAAATGAGCTATTTTGATTGGTGGCAAGCTATATAATGTATAACCTACATTCATGTGTAATTATTGTAAAGTCTGTTATATGTTGTATTTTTATGTTTGTGGAGGATTCAGTAATCATCTGATATTGTTCTACTGTGTGGGTCGAAGAATTATTCATCTTTCTGAGTGAAAGATGACTAATAAACTATCTTCATTCTATTAGAAAATATCGATAATTTATCTTAATATTATAACAAATTAATTAAATTAACATACTTGTTTTTATTATTAAAGTTTTTGCCTCATCGAAACTTTCTAGCAAAAAATAAAAATGATAAATTTTTTCACTTCACGTTTAATATAGATAATAAATATTAAAATTGTTTCATAATTCGATAATACGAAAATCCGAACTAAAATTAAATATGTAATTTTAAACAACTTATATAAAATTTACGGATCTTTACCTGAGCTTTCACATCTTTAATCTATCACCGAAACATCTCATGTATATGTTATATAAACAGATCATTTTAAAAATAGCATATTTTTATTATAACTATCGTTCTATATTTATTACAATCGATACTAACATTTTCTTCTCTGTTGTTGCTACAGTACTTTGATTACTAATGTTTAGGAGTTGCTAAGTCTTCACCTTTTACAGGCTTTCATCACATATAAATCTTTTCAAGCATAAATGACAATTGAAGGGTTGAGGGCAACAGACCATTGACTGTCGTTCCTGAATTTGATTTGGACAAATATAGAGATAATTATTGTTTTATATTATTTTGCCTTATTTTATTAGTACAAAAATTGTTAAATTGTTTTATCATGAAGCTGTTTTAAATATTTGTGTGATCTAAACAATATACATCCTGCATTAAATTGGAATGTAAAAATTTCGTTTACAAAGGCTAAATTAAAGAGGAAAAAAAGAGGCAAATCTAGAATACATAAACTTTGCTTAGATGTAATTTATAAATTTGTAAATAATTTTATGAATGATGCATTAAAAAACTGAAATTAAATAATTAATTAATTTGCACTCATTCCAAATAAAAATTTTGCATCATTTTATTGATCAAAATATATACAACATATCAATATTTTTATGCAATTATTACTATTTAACATTCTGCATCCTTAAGTATTATGGCAGCGGTTCTCAACCTCTTACAAATGCGTATCACCAAAATTATAATTCAAAAATTTCAGTACCACCAATAAAAATATGCCTCGTATACAAATAGGAAGTCAAGATTATACATGTACTGTACCATAGTCATCTCTCGCGTACCATTGGTTGAGAACTGGTGTTCTATGAAGCACATATCTTCATTGTATAGTATACAATGAAGATATGTGCTTCATAGAACACCAGTTATTCATAATATTATATTCACATATTCATTGTACAAACAATTAAGGCTGTGTTCGAAGTATCAAGACTACTATTGCCAAGACTGTTTCTATAAAGAGTATTAATCTTAAGTATTCTCAGTCAGAGTAGTCTTATGAGAGATTGACATTCGAACACCATTGAAGTACTCTAGTAAAGTTTACGTTTCTTGGTATCAAATTTGAATATAATTTAATTCGTTATGAGAAATAAGTAGCTAGTCCTCTCTCGCGTACCATTGGTTGAGAACAACATCCTTAGTTGAGAACTGGTGTTCTATGAAGCACATTTCTTCATTGTATAGTATACAATGAAGATATGTGCATCATAGAACACCAGTTATTCATAATATTATATTCACATATTCATTGTACAAACAATTAATCGGGTTTAAATGTGTCGGCTGCTACGTTAAGAGATGTCTCTCATCTCTTGTTATACAACTCCTTTTTCTTTTATGGAGATCGCTTTTATAGGCAAACTAGAGGAGTCCCTATCGGAGGCCCTATGGCCGGAGTTATAGCGGAGCTAGTGGTCAGGAAATGCGAACAAGAAGTCTCCTCTGCATTACATAATAATGTTAGATTCTTTAGCAGGTATGTGGATGATTTATTTTTTATTTATAACGGCTCATTTAATGTAGATTTTATTCTTGATTTGTTCAATAATCAGCCCCTTGGATTGCGTATTAGTTTAGAGCAGCACTCTGCTAATAATGTACACTTCTTGGATGTTAATATCACTATATCGAATAAGAACTTCCATACCTTGGTTTTTAGAAAACCTACCTACACGCTGGCATTCATCCCTAAGTGATCCAACGACCCATTCAAATATAAAGTTGCGGCTATCCGTTCTCTTTTATGCCGACTACACAATTTCTTAAGTAATGCACTGTTTTACATGGAATTCAATTGTATTGTTAAAATTTAGTTACTAGCACTTACTAACAGTATTCTATTTATTCTGTTTATTTTGCTTATAGATTACTTTCATTTAATATTTACTGTAAAAAGTCTTATATATATATATAAACTTTCAATGAAAAACAGTTTAAACTTAAAAATTCGATAATTGAAAATATATTTCCTACATTTAAATGTATATATAATTTTATCATATTTATATTTTTTTGTAATTAAAATGCCATATTTTGTATTTGTTATTTGAATAGATTTAATTTTTATGTTTGAATATTTATTATTTCTTAAGTAATGCACTGTTTTACACGGAATTCAATTGTATTGTTAAAATTTAGTTACTAGCACTTACTAGCAGACCGGATCACTTCAAGTAGACCAAAATATTTATTTATTTATCTAGAGGAGCACTTTCGGCTTATGTGCCATCTTCAACTCTTAAAATTTAAACTACTACAGAATAGAATTATACGTTATCATTCCAGAATCAATGTTATTTGTTCTAAAATCGTCAGAATGTTTTTTAAGAGTTGAAGATGGCGCATAAGCCGAAAGCACTCTTCTAGATAAATAAATTTTTTGGTCTACTTGAAGTGACCTGGTCTGCTTGTAAGTGCTAGTAGCTAAATTTTAACAATATAATTGAATATTTATTAAAGTTTGCAGAAAAGTCAACAATAAATATATAAAGAAAGATATATTGATTAAAGACAAATAATATAATCTTAGCTTCTTAAATTATATATCAATTTACCTCGATATGTGAGCCTGCTTATGCAAACAAATATAATTTGTAATAAAATTTTGGTCTGTGAGACACACTCTTTCATAAGAAATATCTAAATGAGCAAAATTAAATAGTGTGTGTCTTGCAAAGTGGAAGAATGCATAAAGTATGCTAATGATATCAGAAAAAGTATGTCATATAGAACAGTTCATATTTTTAAAAGTTTATATTTTAATAAATATTATACAATTAATGTTTGATAATGTTCACGGTGAATTGTTAGAATTATTATTGTTTTATCACAAAGAGAATTTTATGAAATTCTAACCAGTAAAATCTATATTTTTATTATTTTTTTAACATAATTTGTGCCACTTTCTAGAACAGTGCTGGGCACACTTTTTCGAGAAAGGGACAACATATCAATGAAATATAGCCACTAAAATTATATAACACATTTCTTTATTCCTTTAATAATTACAAAGAAAATATAGCAAGTAAGCATATTATTTATTTAATAAATTAATAAATAATATTTTTATGAAATTCTTTATATTCTTTAGTCATCTTTCCAAAATCTGGATTAAATTTTGTAATGTTTAATCTTTATATTGTTTCCAAATGTTATCAGAGATCAGTGTTCTTAAGAAATGTTTATTCATGTTCATAATAGAATATAATTTTTCCATTTTATTTATCAGTAAAACTTTGGGCATTACAGCTATTACTTATGACTGCATGAAATAGCTTCAAGGTTAGTTTGCTCACCACTGTTCTAAAAATTATAGACACAGTGGTGTCTCTAAATAGGAGGGTTAGTCCAAATCATATTAGGATTTCCTATATTGTGAATGGCAAGACAACAGATAAAAAAATGTTCCTCTAATGAAGTGAACAATCAAAATTCATCTGCTATTTGAATCACACATTATAAAAGGCAACTAAAAGGTGCCTTCTCTTTTCCACTAGTAGTCTTTCACATTTCTGACAAGATCTGTTCTGTCTGTTTTTATAATCGTTATTTCATCTTTCATACTTCAAAGGATTAAATCATACTTTTAATATATTCTTCATTCTCTTAATATTCCTTCTATCTCTTTCAATGAAGATAAAAGATGAAGCTTAATCTGCTGGATCTAGAACCATTTAAAAATATAGGATATATGGAATCCAAATCAGTCTGCATGAATAAAGTCTCTATATACAGGGTCGTTCACAAAGTTTCAAGACTGATTTTTTCCTGAGTAGGGGCGTGCACGCATACCCATTCCATTAACAGGGTGAGGTAGTGTGGGGTGTCAGCTAACCCACCACACGAGCGTCATTTGCCTCTGAGACATTGGAGTGAGTAAATCGCTAGTGGCGTGAGTATGTGTCAGTGACCCCTGTTGAAAACTGGTTGAGTGGAAAATGCAGCATCATTTGGAGCAGCGTTATTCTGTAAAGTTCTGTGTGAAACTGAAAAACCTGCGACAGAGACTTTTCATATGATTCAAGAGGCCTACCAAGAAGAAGCCATGTCACGTGCAATGGTTTTCATGTGGCACAAGAGGTTCAAAGATCTTTCAAGTGTTCTCATATCTTCGATTCCTGTTTGGAAAATAATTCATGCAATATGAAGTGTATTCTACCTTCTATCTTAAGGCCTGTTAATTGTGTTTATAAAATTCCTTGTATTTATGCCCTAAGAATATAAAATTAGACTGAAAAGCATGCTCATTGTTTTCTTCGATGCCAAAGGACTGATCCACAAAGAGTTTTGTTCCTGCCAGACAGAGTATCACGGGTCAGTTTTACGCTGGAGTGCTCGGCCGTTTGAAGGATCGAGTCAACTGCGTCCGCCCAGACATCAAAGACAATTGGGCTGTTCACCACGACAATGCGCCCTCTCACACGTTGCTTGCCGCCGCCGAAGTTTTGGCTAAGTTCAACGTAACAACACTGCCGCATCCCCCCTACAGCCTGACCTTGCTCCCAGTGACTTTTTTTGTTCCTCGGATCAAGAAAGACCTGAAAGGGAAGCGATTCGACACGATTCCAGCAGTCCAGGCAGCTTCGACGAGGTCCTTTCACAGCCTTGCACGCAAAGACTTTCAGGGAGCCTATGAACAATAGAAAAAACACTGGCAATGGTGTGTTGATGCCCAAGGGTCATATTTCGAAGACTTTTAGTTCGCTATACAAAATGTTTCATAAATTTTGTATTCTCAGACCAGTCTTGAAACTTTGTGAACGCACCCTGTATGTGGACTTTGTTTTCACATCAGCAGCTGGTTATTTATTAGGGACTTTCTCTAAGAACTTATTTTAAAAATTGTGTTTTGACAATTAATGCTAATTATTGAAATAATTATTTATAGAATGAAATGTTATTTAAAATATTTAGAGTAAAAAAATGGATGACAGTTTTTGGCTCACAAAAGTATTTTCCATTTAAATTAATAAAAATCTTGTTCTTGATTTACAAGAATTTGATTTATGAGTATTTTTCTGGAATAATTGTAAATTGGATTAAGAATGTATTTAATTTTAATTTATTTTTTATTGTAGAATGCATGATTTTTTCAATCAAAACAACAAAATCTCAATCTATAATAAAAATATTTGATATCTTTATTGGCTTAGGAAAAACAAAAATGCTACCACCAATATATTTATTGACAATTAATATATATTACAGACTTTCTTACAGTGCTTGTTTTATTTATTATGAAATTCTAAGGAGTGGATTATATGTTTTAAAATATTATGTTAATTAAATAACATAAATACAATTAAAAAAAATAATTAAATTAATTTCTGAATTACAGGAGAGTGCTCATATTCAGTCTCATCAACAAAAGAAAAAAAAAACAGATTTAAACAAATTCATAATTTTTTCTATCCTATATATCAAATCATTATCAATATTTTATATAAACTGATATAACTTTAATTTATCATAACTGTGATAGTGATTCTCGTGATTCACAACAGAAAATATTCTGATTATACATTCTCAATTTCAGTATAATAATTATAGGATGAAATGATAAGTTTAAATATCTGATAAGTTAAACTGTGTATTATAACCTTTTAACTGACAATCTTGTTTTTTGATTACTTGGAAATTATTTTTAAGTTTTTCCTAATATGTTACTATTAAAATAATGATGATAAATCATATTATACCATAATTATAAGGAAAAAATCAAATCGTAATTCGGTCAAATCTATTTAAAAAACGAAGATTAATTAACTTTAAGGAAGGTTAGATCAAGGAAAATAGGTCAAACAGAAATTTAATTTTTTCAGGTATAATGCATAATTACCTATTTATCTAGCATAAATAATTTATTTTTGCAACATTAAACACTATAAATATATTTATATCAAAACATGATAATTAATATTTAAATGAAATTAACAAATTTAAATGTGTTTTATACAAAATTGAAATTTTATTATTATTATTGAAAAATATTATAAAACTAATAGTTGAAATGAAATTAACAAATTTAAATATGTTTTATACAAAATTGAAATTTTATTATTATTATTGAAAAATATTATAAAACTAATAGATAGAATATAAGTTCAATGAGACTGCAGTAAACACAAACTAAAAATAATACACAAAAGCCCTTTAGCAGTCAAAAGATTTTATCCAATAACGTTTTCAAGTTTTCAATGCACTTGGCATCTTCTTCAGCTGCTACAACACAACTAATCCTGCCACACTAGGAGACCTAACTACATAAAACAAACAAACACCACAAAGATTATGTAGACCTGCCTTTTAAATCTTTATTGTGTTTATTTGTTTTATGTAGTTAGGTCTTCTGTTCTAGTATGGCAGGATTAGTCATGTTGTAGCAGCTGAAGAAGATGCCAAGTGCATTGAAAACGTTACTGAATAAAATTTTTTGAACTAAAGGGCTTTTGTGTATTATTTTTAATAGATAGAATTATTTTTTTATCGTATGTTTAAAAATTTATTATTCAAACGTAAAATTTATACTTTTATTAGTAATACTGGATTTTGTAACAAATTCAGAAAATCTTAAATATTTTTAAAATTCACTTAAATTTTTTAATAAATTATGCTTCTCGAGAAATTTAATTCACTTGAAAAATATTTAAAATCACAATTTTCCAATTATAATGCTATATTAAAATATAGCAAATTGGAAAATATTGGATACTATATTAATTCTTTTGAAGATTTAAAATTACCACTATAAAATTCAATATGTAAAATAATTTCCTCATCCTTATAACAGCTATAATATTCCATGAATTAATATCCTGCTAAATTTGATTATTATATTTTCCTAACATGCTGCAAATTCCTTTCTAAGATGCAAAGTATATAAACTGAACATACATAAATAGTATTAAAACAGGTTAATCATTTAAAAAAATATATATATAAATTTACTATACATAATTATTTAGACACTTGGCATGAACAATAGGAAGAGTTAAATAATGACAATAACAAAGCTTATCTCAGAACCATGTATAAATTTCATTTTACTGATAACTAATTGTAAATATCATCAGATAATTATCAGATTACATTTTTATGTACAGTATATAAAAATTACTTGATTAGTTTGACATTATTATAATAAATCATTTTCATGCTAAATTTAGAAACCAATTATTTGATATATATTAATAGAGAATATTTTGTAGAAACTAATAAAATGAAAGTTTGTTTTTTATCATCATAACAGATAACTTGATTTTAGTCAGTCTTTGCACTTCCTGTTACTAATAGCATCAAATTATAATTGCTCCATTAACCCAATACAAACAGAAAATTGTACAAAAATTATAAATTATAAGTTAACTTTAATCAAATGTGGTTTGTTCATGTTAAACAAACCTTATAACATTTGTTGACTTAAAAAAGATCAAATTGCATCACTCTATTCAAGTACAACATAACTGAATGCAAACTGATATCTAACTGTTTTATTTTCACTTTAATAACATCTAGCTGTTAGTAAATGAAATATTTTATTTAGAAATAACATTTATCTTATAAATAGTCTTTAATGTAAAATTAATCCTTATTTTTTAATGTTTCAGATTATCTTAATCACATTAAAATAAAAATAGTACATTTGGAACAGGAAAAAAAATTCTTTGATGTGTGACTCATTGTAAACATCCAATGTTAGTACACTAGTTCCACTCTAATTCAGATAAGTAATTCACATTTTGTAGTGATTTTTAAACTAAAACAAGATTACAACTGAAGGATAATAAACCTGCAAAATGTATCTTTTGAATTTCACAAAAGCAATTAATTTCCTTTTAAATGAATTTGTCCTACACAATTTACAGAATGTAATTAACAAATGGAATATTGAATAAAATTTTCTTCGTCTATTAATGACACAAATTGCTGATTTCAACAAATTTCTGAATGAATACAAATGGCAATATGCTTCCTGCAAGGTAATTAAAACAATTTTGTTTAAGAGTACTACTATATTTACATGTGAAAATTTATTTATACTTACAATATATTAAAAAAACTTTTCAAAATTTATATTTTTGGCATTATATTAGCTATTTGGTAATCTTATCTCATATTTGTGATTCAATATTATGATCTGATCAAACATAAGTTATTTATTATGATTATGACTAAAATAAAGATTTCATAAATTTAAAAAACATATTTATAATTTCAACAGATTTATTGTGAAATGCATTATTGTATTAATAACCAGTTATAAAATAGATCAGGTTTTGACATTTAATTATAAGTAGATTTTATCCTCAAATTATTTAATCTTCAAAAGATGAAGGATGCACTGAGGATAAATGAGAAAAATTTAGCAGGTACTTAACTATATATTGCATAAATTGAACACAGTAATATAAGATTTCAGTGAAAAATCTGATATTTTATCTCTTATGCTGCTTATGATTTCTTTTTAAATTAATTACTCAGCAAATTCTTAGATTCTTAGAGATTTTAAGTTGGTGATGGGGGATTTAAAATGTTAATGATTCCATGTTATCAAAATAAATAATTTAGAAATAAAGACGACAATATTTTGTTGTTTTGGTTGCTTGGCAGTTCTCTACATATATATATATTAAGATTCAAATCATCAAATGTCACGGAGCTTAGATAGTTCTTTTAATTTCCGTCACGTTGCTTTTATTAGATAAAAACGGAATTCACGTACATAAACACTTAAGAAATCTATAAACTGAATCAATATTCATTTCAGGAAAATTAACAAGGCAGCAAATGTTCAACACAAAGTAAGCATGCAACAATCTAATTTTTTTCATGTGCAAAGAGATTAACATTGAATTATTCAAGACCGCCTACTTTATTCAGCCTCTTCTTATCCTACAAGCTAATTGATAATTCATAAAATGAACTGCAGAGATAGGTAAGAATTAAAGGGAATATCCGAACGTCTTTGAATCGATTAAATTATGAGAATGGCTTATATCATGATAAAAACAGGATGCGATATAAATACAAAAGCATCTTTTGTAACAAATTGAGATCATTTTATACATTCAACTGTACTTACTGTTTACGTTCATATTTAAAATCGTTCTCCACTCAATGAAACTCCGTTGCTTGTTTAGTGAAAGCGCACATGATGATAAATCTTTATCAACTTTTTATCTATCCGTTTCCAATGTCCTTTCTCATCTCCCTGCTTTCTTTACTTCTATTCTTCATCACATAACTCAATCATCGGCGACGCACCAACACGTGATCAAAAATTTACCAATCATGTCGCGAGAGTGGCAACATGTAACAAAGCCAAATTACATCACGGAAGTGTCCAATCGACGAACGTCTGATAAGCATGTGATTCTAAGAACCAATGGTAGCTTTGAATAGTTAAGTTCCTCCATCTTGGGTTTTGTCGAGCAAGAAGTCAAAAGGTAGGTTTGCAAATCGGTTGTAATCGGTTATTATATTTAATTTTTTTTAAGTTTTTAATATATTATATGGAGTTAAGAAGTTGTAAATGAGTATATATTTATTATAGATTAATAATTTTGCTTAATTTTAGTAACAAGATGGGAAGAAGACCAGCACGATGGTAAGTGCTACGTATATTAGGTTTTGTGTGATAGTGCATTTGTATTTAGTTTGTAATGAAATAATGCTTTGTCGGTATTGTATCAAGTGTAGCAAATTAAAAAAATAGATTATTGTGTTCATAATTATTCATTATTAATAATTATGGGACTTTATCGGAATAATATGAATGTATTTTTAATTTTAATAAATAAGTAACGGTAATTCTGCAGTATCACAACTTTTGACGATAAAATAAAAAATTTGGTCGGTCACGTGACCGGAAATGACGTCATCGGGGGGGCTTAATATGACCTCCGATAATGGTGCATGCACAAAAAAATCAAAATAAAAAACTAAAAAAACAGGCGAAAGTTGTGATACTGCAGAATTACCTAAGTAACATTTATAATGTATATATTAGGTCATCCCAAAAGTACTGTCGTTTTTATACTGTCCAAGATTGAGGAATTCGGCTGGAAAAACTACCATATCCTCCATATTCACCTGATCTATCTTCAGATTACCACTTCGAAGTTTGCAACATTTCATTAATGAAAACCAACATGATACATTAGAGCAGTGGTCTCCAAAGTAGGGTACGCAAGACGATACCGGGGGGATATAGTGAAACAGGTCTAAATATGTCGGAACTTCCGGTGAACTGATCAAACCGATCCACGAAGTACTCTTTACCAGCACTTCGAACACGGCCTAAATTTCTTGTAACAAAATCAATATCAATATCTCCATCTGTCGGTGAAAATATTCGAAAATATTTTTGGCAAATAAAAAAAAAAAAAATACCGGTATATATTTATATAAATTATTTTATACTAAAGAGAATTATAATAAAAAAATATATAAATAAATTTTAGATTAATAAAACGAGAAATTACATAATACATGATTATTTAACTAAAAATATCTTAATTAATTTTCGTATATGATCAAATGTTTAAAAATACTATATAAATCTAACTTACGTAAACTAAATACCATCATTATTATTTAAAATAGCTGTTCATTTTATAAAGAATAACACCGTAGGTCGTCCTCATTAAAAACAAAATAATAAAAATAATAAACTAGGGCCTACTGCAATTTAAAATAGCAAGTTTATTAAAAAAACAAATAAATTCTCGTTTTTATAGTTTATATTATATATTTATGCATCTATGTATAATTGCGATAAATCGAAATGTCAATCGATAAACATATATATAAGAATTCCCATAAGAAAGTATTACAACTAAAGAGAAAATTTTAATTAGTGATGTTGTTAAAAAAACTGCATGTCAGCATTATTTAAAATAACTATTCAAGTCACAAGAGACAACAACTACGTCACCCAAACCTTTAATTTTAATTGATTACAATAAAATGAACTTTGCATTTCTTTTTAAATAACTTCAAGGAAATTTTATTCTTTAATTATTAATATTGCTTTAGAAGAAAAACAAAGTATTTTTTTAAAGCCATTTGCTTCATTAAATTATAAATAAAGTGATTTTCATGGACGCGAATAACATTAACATATAGTGTTTATGATGTGGGAATAAATTACTAAAATATTTATATTCTCCTGCACACGTAGCGAATTCATAAACAGGTCATTATTTCGCGAATAATAAATGTAAAAAAATGAATTTAACTTAACTTAATGATCTGTTTTTTAGTGTGATTTATAAATTTCGATTATCAACTAACGACAATTTAATTGGTTTCTGGATTGGTGTAGGCCAGTGGTTTTAAACAATATTCCGCCAACTTACCATTAAATGTTTCGCGAAATTATGAAATATATGAATATTTTGATTGTTAATTTGAAGATTGATTTGCCTTATATAAGCATTATTGATTTTGGTGTTTCAAAAAATTATTTTAAAATTAAAAGTGTTCCGGGACTCTGATAAGGTTAAGAAGCACTGGTGCAGGCGATACAAGTAATATGTTGACTCTTATTCTGCAGGTTAAAACAGGTTTTAATCTGCAGATTTAGCTTGCTGCGTTGCAAGATGTCAAATCTCTAGGATAAAATACCGACTAATTTAACCGGCCGATTTTGGGCGGGTTAAAATTTATTCTATAGATTATCCAGCAAAACAATATGGCGGACTATAGCAGTTCCGAATCCGAAGCTGAAAATAATCTCGATTTAGATTTTTTGGATTACATTTATCTCAATCACAGAACAAATATTTCTTAGAAAGATAGATCCATTTATCCTTCACTATGATAACTTTCATGTGAGATTTAGGTTAATTAAAGGAAATCAATAGTTTAATGTTAATATCAAAGATAAGTGGGTACAATTGTTGCCTTACCGAAGCACGGCGGAAGAAATACACATCGAAAGGGGAGCCGAAACACGCAAAAAATCCCTAATGGACCAGGGGTCAAAGGTCAAACGTTTACGAAATACAGAGGCATCTAGGCTGCATAGGTAGTGGAGCAGGGGATGGGACGCGTCGCGAGACAGATCGCAGCGACGCCAGGCACAACGCTAAACTACATGCGCCATTTGCAATAAACGGAACTTTGCGGGTCTATATCTCGTAAACGTTTTATCTTTGACCCTTGGTTCACTAGGGATTTTTTGCGTGTTTCAGCCTCCCTTTCGATGTGTACCACTTTGGCCGTGCTTCGGTAAGGCGACAATTGTACCGATAACTGAAATATGCACTTTATAAATCAAAATTCCATTATTTTATTTTAAATTTATAAAGTAAATTGTTATTAACATATTATATATACCTTATGGGTAAGATTCTAGTTGAGCCATAGCACGCGGATATATGATAAGCGACCGTCGACTCGAAATTACATTCTTAGTTTTTGATTATATGATAGATTCTAATAAAAACATCTTGATAGCCCAGATAGTTTTAGAGTGAATCTTTAATACAACGGAATTATCTATTCGTATTTTATACATCACTCGGTGGGCGGCGAATCTTCAATTCTCTAATGTATAGATTCGCGTGCTATGGCTCAACTAGAATCCTACCTACATGATGTTTGTGTGTATTATAACCACATATATTGATTTACAATAGTAAAATAATAAACCAGAAATACAGGCCTATATTTTCAAATCTACATTAGACTTATTATTGCAAAGTATTCGGGTATTATGCTAGTATATTCTTAATCATACGTATACAGTATTTGGTTAATATTTTTTAAAATAATGAACTAAAACCTGAGCTGCAAGTATTCAAAAAAAGTAAATAACTTAATAGGCGCCTTCGTGTTCAAACGAGTTGCTATAGTAAAAAGCATGCGCAGTAATCACGCTATCAGGCTGATAGCTAACTTTTGCGTCATGCAACACACTGTACTTAAATCTTTAGATTTTCGAACGGGTTAGAGTCCTCTGTGGGTAAGGGATTAGAATATGCCCACCGTCCGACCCCGCGTGTCGTAAAAAGCGACTAAAGGGGTCACCTCGTACCATTCGGTGGTTGTCGCGTCCGTCACTGGGATCTCATTCGCAGGTCCCTACACGGAACCGGAACTGCTGGCGGTGCCCAAATCACTAGGGTCTGCGATGGGACCCCATACGGACACCGGACCGCCCCGCCTCGAACCATATTTTCGTCCCAACCTCGTATTCGAAGGAAAAAGCCCCAGCTAGACCTCCATATTACTCGCGTGGAAAAAAAACGGGTTAGAGTTATTCTACAAATAGCTATTCTGCAGATTAAGTTGAAAGTCGTGCAATCGGCCCTAAACAAACTAAATATTGATACTATATATATTTTAATTTGCATACAAAAGCTATTATTCTAAATTGTATCAGACTTTATTTGAATTATATTTATTAGCTAAACTTGTTTAAGATCATTATATTTCTATTTATTTTAGAATGAAGAATAACGATAAACAAATATCGAAACGGTCACTAATGTTTAAATTTAATGAGCTATCTTTTTTTAAACAGTTTTGATTATATATATTTATTAGTTTGTAAAAGGTTATTATGTCCTAAAGTGGGCGAATCCAATTATAAGTCGAGATAAATCTAGAATTTTGTGTCTTAGACCAGTGGTCTCCAAAGTAGAGTACGCCTACCCCAGGGGGTACGCGAGACGGTAACTGGGGTATAGTGAAAACAATTTTTATACATGGTTTGTAGAGTCTACAAGTTGCTAGATCACTAAGTATTAAAACTAAATATCGAAATAAATTAAACATGGAACCAGACCTAGAAAAACTTCCATATCCTCCATATTCACCTGATCTATCTTCAGATTACCACTTTGAAGTTTGCAACATTTCATTAATGAAAACCAGCATGATATATTAGAGCAGTGGTCTCCAAAGTAGGGTACGCAAGACGATACCGGGGGGGTATAGTGAAAACAATTTTTATACATTGTTTATAATTGCATATTTATTTTTATTATGTTTATAATAAAAATAATATGCAATTATAGCTTTTTTGAATATTACATAAGGCCTTATTTTCTCTTTAAAACACTAATTACAATAGATTATCTGCTCAATCAGTTGGGGTACATCATTTATTTTTTCTGTCTTAGAGGTAAGCAGTCAAAAAAGTTTGGAGACCACTGCATTAGAGGCACTAAAACTGACAGCCTATGTGACTTTTTGTCTCCAAATCTCCTGAATTCTATAGAAATGTCATTATGAACACAATATTGGAACTGTTATTGAATCAAACTATTTATTCTAAATTATGATTAACAGATAATATTTTGCATCCCTAAATTTGAAAGACTATCAAAGATGATTATCTTTGATATCCTTTCAAAACAATGCTAAAAACAATATTCCTTTAGAGATGATTTGATACGATGGATACAACTTTAGGTACAATTCTAGCTGAGCTGTAGCACACGGATCTATGATAGGAGAATTGAAGATTTGCCACCCACCAACTGATGTATAAAATATGAATTGGCAATTCCATTGTATTAAAAATTCACTCTAAAACTATTTGGGCTTTCAAGATGTTTTTATTAAAGTAAGAATTTAATTTCGAGTCGACGGACACCTATTATAGATCTGTATGCTGCAGCTCAACTAGAATCTTACCTAACTGTACATAAATTATGTTAGTCATTATTGTTTTAAAATGAAACAGACAATATTTTAATCATAAATATTTATAATCTATAATTTTGATAATTCAGAAATAACTGATATGTAAGAGTTTTACAGTGTAATATGATGGAACATGTAATAATGGACATGAATATTGAATTTTTGTAAGAATGTAGATTTCCTCCAAATGGCATTTTACTTCTTTTCTGCTGTATATTCCACATGTTGAAGATGTGTCAACCTGCCTTACAAAAAAAATGTGCCTGTTATCATTTTGAGAAGCATGCTTTCAGCATTTAAGTTTATATTCTTACAGATATTAATAAGAACAAATGTTTAGTCTATTGATTCATTTTTACTTGATTCAAATGTGCATTTGAATCTGCTGCAATAATCTACTTTTTGAAGTATTTATGACATTCAGAATTTAATGCATTTTCTAATTTAGGGGGACATTCAAAAAGTTTAACACATTAAACTTTTCTCTTGTTGAGTTAGCCTTGTTATCGTATATACTTTTTGACCAATCTGTTAGATAATGTGGCCATCCGTAAGGACATTTTAATAGGAGCTTTCAAATGTTTGGAAGATGCATTTTTTTTCTGATAATTCCGATGAAGAAATAGAGCACTGCGTAATTCTAAATAATTAACTAACTAACCTTAATTTTATCTAACAAATTTTCAGTTAGAGTATAGGACATTTGAATTCTAAAATGATTAATGGTAAACTATTGTCTAATAAATAGATTTTATCAAAAAATTTCCTTAAAAATAACTTACCAATATTTACCGTACATTGTATCACATGCAACATTATCCATTTTTCTTCTTGTATATCACAATTTGCACACGTGTGTTAAATATGGGGTCGCCATATTTTTCACCAAGTAAATTTGCTGTTTCTTTTGTTAGCTTCGTTAGATTTTCATGCGATATGTCACAGCTATGGAGCATTTGCAATGCATAATAAATTACTTTTTGACCGCCTTGTTAATGTGTTAAATATGGGGTTGCCATATTTTTCACCAAGTAAATTTGCTGTTTCTTTTGTTAGCTTGGTTAGATTTTCATGCAATATGTCACAGCTATGGAGCATTTGCAATGCATAATAAATTACTTTTTGACCGCCTTGTTAAAACAAATTTAACAGGTTAGACTTTTTGAATGCCCTCTAGGAGACCTAGCCTGGGTGTCATATTCCTTGTTTTCATTTTCTTAAGTTTTGTTCAATTCCCACTTATCCAAAGTTTTTTGAGATTCTGTTGTCCAAATCCAACATTCCCAAATATAAATTAAAATTGGAATATATTTTTGTGATGCTTTCTTTCAATTTCTGACTGAATTTTTAATCTTACTAATAATTCATTGAGCTTTAATTAAACAGAATTTGTAAACTTAGTTGATAAAATTTGAATTGTATATTATCAATTTTCTCTTAAAGATCTAAAATTTTGTTGGTTTTAGGTTTTAATTTCACTTCTTTCACAATATATATTCCATTGTTTTCTAAATAATGGCCTTCAGGAGAAGTATCAACAGTTAAATATTTATATTTAAATGTTTAAATACTAAATATTTTAAAAAATAAATATTAAGAAAGTATTCAAAATATATACAGATAGAAGATCTAACTGCAGATATATATAGATAGATAAACAGAACTGTTTAGAAATAAGTGATTTAATTGGAGAAGTTGAATTAGTTTCAAGAAATCAAACTATGAACTACAATTAAGACTTCAGCTTGCCCTACTTTTTTCTTTAATTCATGCTGTATGAGAATGAAACTTTAATGAATATTTAAATGCATTATTGTATATTTTCAGAAGTAATTTTAATCTAAATATTGAAAAACTGATTAATGTAAATCAATTATATTTAAATTATTTTCCTACTGGTTGCCATATAGTTTTTTTTACTTGAATTTGATCCTAAAAAACTGGTTATGCCAAATTTATAGGGTAAAATTCAAAATCCAGGAATTTCAATTAGACAAATGGGATTCAAGTAAGTGATGATTGGGCAAAGAAGATTCAGGAAAATAGGACTTTAGCAAACATTATTTTTTAAATAACATTGGATTGATTGTATTTTCATCACATCAACTGATCTGTATTTTAAGTGTTTTCTCTAAATTGTCATCTGGGATCCCATAGTCTTTAAACCAATAATAAGAAAGATGGAAATATCACTTATTATTTCTTGTTTTTATCCTTATGTGTTTCACTTTTTTCTGTTTGGTTTCAATTGCAAATGTCAATCTGCATTTTTATTAAATTTTCGCTGTTTTTTTTTATCTACATTTTGTAATTGTGTTAATTTTTTCTAATTTTTTACTCTATAGTGCAAAAAATACCATTTTTCTACATTCAGTTGGTGTATTTTAATAAATTAGTATGTAATTTTTCATTCCTCTTTCAAAATTATGTATACAAACAAAAGGATCGAATTTTAGACAGCCCTAAATCTTTTCCTGATCTAAGGAACTGCATTTGTTTTGGTCAAAACAAATGAATTTCCTGTATCATTTGTAAATAGATGGTAATTTTTATGAATGCTGAAGTTCAAGGTCATTTGGAAATGGTGCATCAGTGGC
Source organism: Olivierus martensii (assembly GCA_000484575.1). Taxonomy (NCBI): domain Eukaryota; kingdom Metazoa; phylum Arthropoda; class Arachnida; order Scorpiones; family Buthidae; genus Olivierus; species Olivierus martensii. The sequence continues at coordinate 25,081 of AYEL01046584.1, forward strand.
AGGAGCATGTGAAAAAGTGCAATAAAACACAACCACCAGAAGCATTCTTCAACTTTGATGTCTACTAATCGCATATTATTCAAATTTAACTTATCACATTCTCTGATGCTTTTTATGTATATTTTGCAAAAATTTCCAACTGAAAAGTTTTTTATCTGATGTATAATATGCAAATTATGAAGATACACTGAATCAAATTGTCATTACATTTAATGATAAAGTAATTTGTTTTATTTCTTAAAGAGAAAGGTTCGGTGTATATTAACTACTATATTTTGTGATAGTAGAGTCAGAATTTTTGATGTAAAGTAATATCATTTCTGTTTAGAACTAAATAGTAATTTCTTCAAGTATTGTTTAGTAATCTATCTTCTAACATTCATTTTTTAATTGTATAATTAAACATTAAACAATTTCTATTAGAAATTTTATGAAATCTGTAATAAATTTTAGTATAATTAAAAAAACAAAATAGTTGCACACGTGTGTTAAATCATTATTCAAAATTTAATAAAGATCTTAAATAAAAATCTGGAGTCAGATAAATAATATATTAAATTATATAAAAATAAATTATATTTATTCAGAAAGACTTTTTATCTAATCACAAACTTAATAGTTTATTTACATGTCAAAACGCGACATGAAATAATCAACAGACAGTGCGAAATGGTGACCTATTTTTAGAAATTATTAATTATGAACATATTGTTTTGTAATGTGAGTGATTTCACACAGATTGTCAGCCAGTGGATATTTTATTATTTGCTGATTCTGATGTTTTGCAAAATGTAATGAATGCAACAGGAACAACTTAGTGATTTAGAAAAATTCTAATTTTTCCAAATTTTTTGAAAAATGTTGTCTTACAACCAAGTTTGGTAAAATGTAGAGTCTCAGTCCACTGAATTAATACAATTATGGGTTAATACATTGGTACTAACTAACTGTATGGCATACTTGTGATTCAAAATTACACTGATTGTCCAGTGCTGTATCATATAGCTGTGTCTAAAAATATATTCATTGAGTTTCCTATGCAATTTTTGGATTTGTCTATCCTTAATTATGGTGTTATTGCAGTTTATAGTTTAATGCAAGTTTGCCCCCTAGTATCAGAAATTTGATTTTTTTATTTTTTTCTAAACAATAATAATCAATATAATATCTCTAACAACAAATCTATTATTAAATAGGAAAAATATCTATTTTTTCCTATTTACATATTGACTATAGCAGTTTTTATAGTCATAACATCTATTTATTAATCCATCATGAACATGTTGTATATAGTTATTTAATAAATACATAGAGCAACTAAATACCAATAAGTGAACTTATTTAAACATAAGCACTAAATGCAGTTGAGAAATACTAGATAGAAAGTCTTTATTCACGAACAAACGAATAAAGACTTTCTATCTAGTATTTCTCAACTGCATTTAGTGCTTATGTTTAAATAAGTTCATTGAAGAGTTTAAGCAGGGTAATTGAATTATGTGATAAGTGATGGTTTTAAGTAATTTTTAGTTTATATAAAATATATATAACCAACCCTGTACGTACATGTTCTGAATTGCAAAAAATAGAGAATATTTTATATAAAATTGGATGTAGGCAAACTGAGAATACTTTAATTTTGTCAAATAAAAATATAACTTGAAAGATGTTTATAAACAAGATGGATTCATGGTAATAATTTAGATAAATGCAAGATGGCCAAAAGTATTTCTATATTATTGAATTTGTTAATGCATTCTGTAAAAATAAACTTACAAGCATTTCAACAGAAAAATCTTATCTATTGATTTTATAGTTTTATGCATATATTGTACTCAGAAATTGTCCCTTATATATATTTGTAATTTTGTAATCCTTGAATAATATAGACATACAAGAAATCACAACAAGCACTTGAAGGAGGATAAAAACTCACTTGAGATTACCGGCTGAGGAGGACCATAATAGGTCGAAAGCATTTCCGGAAAACAATTGTATTATTAGTATATGTAATGCATATTATATATATCTAATAATAAATTAGTGTTTTATCCTGCTTCAAGTGCATTGTAATTTCTTGTGTTATTAGAAGCAGCAGAACTCAGTTGTTTACAGTTAATATAGACATAAGTTTAGGAACAAGTATTTGAATTTGCTTCATTATATTCTGAATATATTAATGCAGCAAGTAATTCCTGTGCACTTGGTTACACAAATTCTATATTTGTGCTAATAAGATAATCACAGGAAGATAAAAATGTGGATCTCGTGTTGGTTTGCATTTCTAGCATTCCAGCTCCGTACTCTTCATACATTTGTATATATTAACAGTTTGCTTAGAATTATTTTTAATGAAATTAAAATATCAGGTGATGAATTTAATTCAAAATTTGAAATTTTTCATTATGAAGAATTATGTTATACTTTATTGTTTTAACTGAGTTAATGAAACTGAATAACAGTAATAATGCTGGTATTACATAACTGATGGTGACACATTTCTCCATCTATTATGAGAACAGAAAAATATTGTATTAGTAAAAGAAATATGATATTAATAAACAGTAATGGCACAAGAAACCAAAAAAGCATTTAAGCAGAAAAACAAAAATTTGCTTACTAATAATAAATTATTGTTTTCTTGCTTAAATTGCTTTTTGGATTTCTTGTATTTTTTAAATAGCAGTACTTAAACTTAAAACAGTAATATTATATTTTAGATAAGATATTCCATATATAATTAATTATATTGATAAATCAAATAATGCATTTATCACCATGGACCACTGGTATTATAAATTAATAATTTTTAGCTAAAATAAGATCATTATGAAGTGAAATGCGAAGTGAATTTTTTAAATAGAACCTAATAATGCCAAATTATTCATTTTGTAATTAATAAATAGCTAATGAATAAACCAGAGTGTCGTACTATCTATGAATTAATAATTTAACTGGAATTTTTAATTTATTTGAAGAAAAAATTACCTCAGCTCAGGATTGAACTGGGGACATTTGAGTTTGTCCCAGTGTGATAACTGATAGATCACTGAAGCTATATAGCAGATTGACTTTTCAGATATTTAGAATTATTATTTTTTGATCATAGACATTGGATTCCACCAATAAATGTGAAATGTGACAGTCTAATGTCTGTGATCAAAAAATAATTTTATATTAATATAGAAGAGTCAATCTGCTATGTAGCTTCAGTAGTATAGCAGTTATAATAATGAGACTGTAATCTGAATGTCCCTGGTTTGATGTTGAGCTAATGCAGATTTTTTTCTTTAACTAAAAATTCTTGTTTAATCATTAATTCATAGATAACACTAACATTAGTTTAAATTCTTTTAAATTATTAAAATTTCAATTAAAAATATATCGAGAGATTAATGTGGCAGTATGGATATTTCTCATGAAGTTTGGTCTAAAAAGTTTATAGTGCAAGTTTTTATATTTGAAAATTGTTTATTTGAATCAGTAGTATTTAAATTATTAGAATCTTAAAAGTACAAAAATATTGTTGACAAAATATTCATTCAAAACTTTAACAATAAAATAAGAAGAACCATAAGTTTTTAAATTAAAAAATATGCATCAGGTATATTTAGTAAAAAGACATTTAATGTAATAAATGTTGAAAAGAAGTGTGGCTGTAATAACCATAAGTTTTTAAATTAAAAAATATGCATCAGCTATATTTAGTAAAAAGACATTTAATGTAATAAATGTTGAAAAGAAGTGTGGCTGTAATAGAATAAATATTTTATTAGTTTAATATTTAATAAATAAATTAATTTTAAATATAAATTACTTTCATATATTTTAATTTTTATGTATATCACTTTCTAGTTATCGTTACTGTAAAAATAAGCCTTATCCTAAGTCCCGTTTCTGTCGAGGAGTTCCAGGTAAATTTTATTTTTTCTGTATAAAATTGAAATGAAAAGCAGATCTGATATAAATATTTTGATTTCAGATCCCAAGATTCGTATTTTTGACTTGGGAAGAAAAAAGGCCAAAGTTGATGAATTTCCATTGTGTGTTCATCTTGTATCTCGAGAATTTGAGCAGATATCGTCGGAGGCTTTAGAAGCAGGACGTATCTGTGCAAATAAATATTTGGTGAAAACTTGTGGCAAAGATGCTTTTCACTTACGAATGCGACTTCATCCTTTTCATGTAATTCGTATTAATAAAATGTTGTCGTGTGCCGGTGCTGATAGGTAACATTCACCATTATTTTTTATTTTGATTAATTTTTTTAAATCATTAAATAAATAATTACTGTTTATTTTAAAATTTTGGTTATATAATCTTTAACACATAAAAATCACCAGAATTTGAGCCTTATAAAATACTATACCTATATAGTGTCCTCATTCTATCCTTGAGTATAGTTAATGTTGGCAGTATTTCATAAACTGTAGCTATAATGTGAACAATTAGAAACATTTTATAATAATGATTCAATTATTGATTTTTTCTAAAGCAACACACACAACTTGATATTGAGAAATTCAAAAAATAATTTGTAAAATATTCTGCAACGAAAATTTTATGAATACTGAATTAAGAAAATAATAGTGCAATTTCTTGTTCAATCTGTGTACAGTAAATGAGAATATTACTGAATTTTGATTTTTATAATTGCTTTTTATTTTCCAAAATTATTTACAATTAAAAAATTAATTTCAAAATAATCCACAGTATTTCTCTAAAATAAGTAATCTTTAATCTTTAAAGCTGCTTGCTCTTTATTTAAAAATAATGAAAAAAGTGTTTTGATATCTCGAAATATCGGAGAAATTTATTAAAGATTGGTCTGTAACTAAATATCTGTGGGTCGGAGGTATAGGGCACTATGCCCATTTTTGGCCAAAATGAGATTATTGGCACAATCATATGGGTTTCTCTCCTCTATCCACAGGGTATACAACACTATGTCCTACATCAATAATTAGTGGAGTTACGTACAAGTATACAACACTATGTCCTACATCAATAATTGGTGGAGTTACGGTGCTTTTAAATAACACGTGTCCATAAGGGAGAACAACGTAAAACAACTTCAAACTGCTCTCCTGTAGTTCATAAGGGAGAACAATGTAAACAACTTCAAACTGCTCTCCTGTAAAATGTAGTAAATGTGACATAGTGTCTTATACTTCTGACCCACAGATATATAAAGTATCTAAAGGTACTAATTTATTAAAAATATAAAATTATAAACATTAATATATAGGGTATCCGAAAAGTATCTTTACACTTTTAGAAAATCATTAAAAAGAAACAAAGAAAGATGTGTAGTTTTACAGTTTATTTATTCAATAAAGGAAGTATCAAAGTTTTTTGACAATTCTTACATTTCAATATGTGCACCATTAGTCGCATGAAATACATTGAGTCAGTAAGAGATTTCAAACCAGGTTCTGTGAAGCATTGCAGAATCGACAGTCCCGATGGCCACTGCAAGATGTAGTGCTGAAATATCGAATAACAGATTTGATTTTTCAGCACTACATCATGCACAGTTGATCTGGGTATTTGTAATTGATTGGCCACCAAACAAATTGATTTTACGAGGCAAATTCATTCAGCATCATCGGCGCTTCTACTAGGCCGACCAGATTTCACTTTTGGCGAAACGTTACCTGTTGTCAAATCTCTTACGCCATTCATAAATTATCAGTCTTGAAGGCAGATTTTGATCATATGCAGTCCAAAATTTATGTTGTACCTGCATTGCAGATTAAATTCAATAAATCACACTACAACTTGTACCTTTTGCTGCGGTGAAGCCATTTGAGAAGAGACCTATATTTGTCGCTATCAAGGGTGCCACCACTTCATTTAAAAAAAAACTTTGATACTTTCTTTATTGAATGCAAAAAATTGTAAGTGCAAATCCTTTTTTTATCTTTTTAATAATTTTCTAAAAGTATAAAGATACTTTTCGGACACCCTGTAATTGTTTTTAATAAATAATGCATTTATTTAAAATGGTTTCATAAAATTTTCATTGCATAAGTAATATATTCAGTATTTTTGAGAATATGTAATATATTTGTAACATTTTATTGGATTACTAAAATCATTTATTAATGATATACAGTAGGCATTTTAAAATGTTTATCTTATATGATAAGCAAAATTGGATAGAAGTTTTATAACTCTTAGCAGTTAATAATAATCCATTGTGCAAATATAATTAAATGGTGGAACTTCAATGAATAACGCAGAAGTTTAAGTATTGTGTGATTTAATTTTTTTTATGAATTTATATTTGACTTAATATTTTACAAAAATGCATATACAGGGTGTGGCAGCATAATTTGCTGATTTGAAGGGTCAACAAAACAGAAGATATTAGTTATCCTTTAATTCTTCTTTCTCATTATTTTACAACATTGGAAAGTTCAGTTTATACTGTTTAAAAAATTGTATCTGGTAAGTGGCGTCCCCCCACTGGCGATGCACTGATGTAACTGAATTCTGAAGTGTCGGTTGACTTTTTCCAGCATAGAGATGGATATGTTGGCTATTGCGTGGCGAATATTGTCCTTCAGGTGAGCAATGGTCCTTGGATGATCAGTGTACATGATTGATTTGAGATACCCCCATAAAAAAGTCGCAAGGGGCCAAATCAGATGAGTGCAGTGGCCACTGAAGATTGCCCTTTAGAGATCAGGTGCCCAGGGAAGTGTTCCTGCAAAACCCTCATTGTAGTTGGTGTTGTGTATGACATGGCTCCATCTTGCTGAAACCACACATTCCCAACATCCATTTTGTCAAGATTTGGCAGAAAAACTCTTCGTTCATATTCACATAGAGATCACAATTCGCTGAAACTGCAACCTTATTCTCTTCCAAAAAGTAGGGACCAATAATCCCTACTCTCGACAGTGCACACCACATAGTTACACATTCAAAATGAAGGGCCTCTCATGAAGTGCTCTGGGATTGTTATCACTCCAGTAGTGCATGTTTGCCTGTTCACACATCCAGAAAGATGAAAATGAGCCTCATCACTAAAGAACACAATCGTGTCATCAGACATAGTTTCAAGGAATGCCTCACATGCATTTTACCAAGCAGCAAAATCACATGCAGTGAGTTCTTGCACCACAGCCAACTTGTAAGGATGAAAGTGGAGATCTTCATGAAGAATCCACCTCACGAAACAATCAGAAATTCCAAGTACAACTGCATGCTTACGTGCAGAGTGCTGCAGAGATCGCAAAAAGACTGCTTTACTGCCTTGGATGTTTTGGGGTGATCTCACAGGCCATTCTACCCCTGATCATCTCTTTTCCACACTTCCAGTTTCCCTGAATATGTTCACCGAGGTTACAATTGATTGCTGCCCAGGGACACGAGCTTGGGCAGCAATATTGAAGCGCGAACGGCATGCTTGCTGCATGGTGACAATCAAACGACCATTAGAAAAGTAACCCTCTATGGAAAAAGCATGCTGTTTTTGTCCAATGCATTCTCAGTACTAAAGTGGAAGGAGAAAAACTTCCCGACCCACCCATTCGAATGAAACCATTTGCACCCTTTAGTGGTCAAACCTTGCTTCCTGACGCCCAATTCAAATCAGCAAATTATGCTGCCGCACCCTGTATATATGTTACCACTTTATTTTGAAATATAAAAAATAATTAAGAAAGGTGTAGTTTATATGAGAAAGTGTGTGTTATGTTCATATCATTAATATTTGTAAATTTTATTATATTTCCTCTCATACTGTATTTCTTTATCTGATTTTTGATACTCAAAAATATGGTAGTAAACTGAAATCTTCATAATCTAATATAGAAAATATTACCTGACTTAAATTTTACATGTGCATCTTAAGATATGCTCACTTACTTGTTAGTGTAAATATAAGTTAATGAGCATTATATGACAAGTTATTTGTGTTTTCCTGTGTGTGTAAGCAAAGTGTTTACACTAACTCTAAAGGTATTGCTTTAGCATTGATCCATTTGCTACTATTGATGACCATGTTATCATTATATGCAATATTGACTATTTAATTACCACTGGGAGTATAAATTAAACAAGTTTATTTGTGTGTGAGTGATAGTAGTTGACTTATGATTTCATATATTGCATATCTGTAATATGAATTTTCAATTAATGCTATTTCAGTTTTAGCCAGAAACAAAGAAAATATAAAAATGTTTTTTGTAAAATTATATTTCATTATACACTATACTTTCTATATCACTATTCATTCTACTAAATTAAAAAATAATCAAAATTTAAAATATCAGAATAAATTTACAACAGTACTAATAAAAAATGGCTGCAATATTTATCTTTACTTATCAATTCATGAACTTTTTACTATAATTTTATAACCTAAACAAACAATGCATGATTTAAGCAAGAAAAAATTGTTATGCATTCCTTTTGAAGAGTTTAGGTCCCTCTCTTTTTTGGCTGTGATTTTTCTAAGAGTTATATCATGTTAGATAATTGGATGAAAGTGGGAATTTGAGATATGACACTAGTGACTCCATATACGTTCTCAAACTCCCCTATATGTCTTTTTTGGCTGTGATTTTCCTAAGAGTTATATCATGTTAGATAATTGGATGAAGGTGGGAATTTGAGATATGACACTAGTGACTCCATATACGTTCTCAAACTCCCCTATATGTCACAGATATATGTCATTGTTACTCACTCGAATTATTGCAAGTGGACTATTGTCTCTTGTAATAGTTTTAATGCCTGAAAATTTTTTTGTGTATTTGTTTATAAATAAAATGAATACAAAAAAATTGCCAATTTTCTCTAACAAGGGAAGGTTCAGACATTCGGGTCACCGATTTTTTTGAAATTTTGCACACCTGTTTTGAAAATTTTTTTGTATATTTGTTTATAAATAAAATGAATACAAAAAGTTGCCAATTTTCTCTAAGTTACACAGCAGATCTGGAAATACAAAACTTAATATTTGAAACATTTTCAGCTAATTACTCAACTGTCCTCAGCATATAATTCTGTACCATAGTTTAAGCATTGTTAGGATTTACATATTCCATAAATGAAAATTTTTTTAATTTTTAAATTTATGTAAGTATGGAATAAGCTATAGTTCTGTACTATACTCAGATATCTTTAGCACAAATTAATCAGCTGAAAATGTTCGTTCATATATTAAAAATTTTGTTTTTCCAGAACTGCTGCATAAGAGTTGTATTTATTTTAATTGTATATAATTTATTAATTTTTAATTAATAAAATGTTAATTTATTGAATTAAAAGTTGATATCTATTGACTTATATTGAGCAATATTTCATTTTTGAAAAAGTTTTTAATGAAAATTTAAAACAAATGCAGCAAAAGTTAAATACTAATCAATGTAAGTAGCATAGGAATAGTCATTTCGAATATAGTAAACAAAATATCAGAAACTCATTTATAACCAAAGTCAACTGTGTTTGTTTTGATAATGAAGAATTCTGTATTTGTAACAAATAAACTAACAGAATTGCTGTTCATCTCTCTATTATTCTTACTTGAATTTTAAAAGTATTGTCTGAGAATCTAAAAATCTGCACATCAAATCTCTTAAGTAGTTTGGTTTTTTGGACTTTATTGTAGATAAATAATGCACAGGCTGCATTCAAAGTAGGTTATTTTATTACTTTGTGGTAATTCTGTGCTAAAGAAATAAGCAGATTGGTTGACAGTATCATTTTGTATTAAAATGAATACTGATTTCTTGTCTGTAGTCATTTAAATAAGGTATTCCCATAATTTTTCATATATAAACTGCATATGTATTTTTAATTCCTAAAGTATTGTTAGGTTAACCTTTTAAAATTTTGTGACATTAAAGAATAATCTATGAAAGATTTTTTGAACAAATGCTTGTCTTTGTTAAATGTTTTCTGATTTGAAACCAGGAAGAACAAACTATTAAGGACTTCAAGAGATTTTTATATGGAAATTTTGAGATATATATTATGCATTTTGGATGCATTCAGTACTTAAATAATTGATTGGAAAGATTATAATGTTATTTTAAAATATAAAAAAAACTAAAAATTAAAATTTTTTTTTTAAATTGCTTATCCCTGCATATTTTTTTAAGAATATCTTAAATTCTTAGAGTATAATCTTTCCAATCAATTATTTATGTTATTTTAAAATATAAAAAAAACTAAAACTTAAAATTTTTTTTTTTTAAATTGCTTATCCCTGCATATTTTTTTAAGAATATCTTAAATTCTTAGAGAAAGAACTTAAGAGAGTGGGTATTTATTGAATGTATCCAAAAAAAAAAATGGTATATCTTGAAAAATTTGTGAAATACATATGTTGTTTCAAACATTCATTTTTCTTTCGATGGAAAATGGCAAATTATCATCTAATTATAAAGAAAACTAGTACAGTGGATTCCGCTTAATTGGGACACATCGGGAGTAGGCCATTTTGGCCCAATTAAACGAAGTAATAACAATTTCTAAAATAAAATGTGTAATTTGTAGGTGAATACTTAATAGGTAAAATAATAATAATTAGATATCTATTTTAATGCTTTATTAAAATAGATACCTAATTATTAGCTTTTTACTGATCTGATTACTTCAACCCTGGGCTGCTGATATTCACACTTCGCTTGCTAATTATAGAAAATCATTGATCTAATCCAAAAGAATTAATTAATCATTGATCTAATCCAAAAGAAAGCATGATGGATTGATCCTTTTCATCATGCTTTCTTTTGGATGTTCCTGGAATTCTTTTCTGTAATGCCCACTCCTCATGCAATTGATTTTCTTGTTGTAGAGATGCGCTATGGTAGATTTTGGTTTATTTCAGCGAGTCTACGATGGCTTATATTAAATGGCTGGCTCTTAATTTTATCCAGCAAAGCAATTTTTCTTGAAAGTGTAAAATCCTTTCTTGATGTCTTGGCAAAGATTTAGAAATTTTAAATAAAATTAACACTGTAAATGAATATCACTAGATACAGTAATGGTAGATTCTTAAGTAGGCGCACATTTGCCAGACTCACGAGGATAGATAACTGATTCTCATCACGCTAGTGTTTGTTGCTGAATACAATATTGTTATGTATTATTTATCAGCGATGATATTTACTTAAAATTTTACTAAAGAATGGATATTTATATTAGTGCGGTGACAGTGTGTCGACGATGTGTATGTAATACGACACGAAGAAATGACTGCTCCATTGTGTTAGTCTGTATTGTCTTGTAAAAAGGTTTAACCTGAAAAATTACCAGTACAATAAAATGTTCTTATAATTTTTATATAAGGATGTTTTTAAGGGAGCACACAAGTATTAGTGTACATAGTGTTTCCATACTTTCGAAAAATCCTAAAATATATCAAAAATTGAAAATACCTTTTCTGCTACTGTCCCAATTAAGTGTATAAATTATGTATTAGTTTATTAGTTTGGTTTCTCTTCTTTGAGATTTGTCCCAATTAAGCAGAATCTATTATATTTATTCCAAATTAATCTCTACTGTTTACAAATTTGATACTATCAGTTTTTTATTAACTAAATTTCAAGTATACATAGCAACATTCTTATAAAATACAATAATTCTTGAATATCATAATTATACTTAAGAAAAAATTTATCAAAAGTTTTTTATGTATATTTTTATATAATATATCATTTATATTTAGGATAAATATTTCTTGATGTTATTTCCTGTTTTGATATTAAATTGTTTTCATTCACTCAATTGTTTCAACTCACTAGTCTTGTAATGTGTTATAATTATCTGGTAGATATGCTGTAGAAAGATGATGATATATTTCAAAGGAATAACGTTAGATAAAGTAGATGTGCAAACTTGTCAAAATTAACATAAATCGAATAGAATTTTGCAAATGTTACTTTCATAATATAGTTGATATTAGTTGGGCATTGTTTTTATATGGAAATATACTGTTGCCATATAACATTTTTGTTAATAAGAATCAATGATGTCAGATTTATCAGCAGATTTAATGATACAGAAATCTTGCTTGATACTTTTATAATCATTAAGTTCAAGTTCAAAATATACATTTGAAGATAAATATTTAATAATTTCATTACTTACAATATTATTTTAAAGCTTATTAGTTGGAAGTTTTTTCATTTATCTTTATAAATATGAAAATATTTACAAATAAAATGCTTTATCTATTAGATAGACAATTATTCTTTTTAATAACTTTATAGATTGCAAACTGGAATGAGGGGTGCTTTTGGAAAACCACAAGGAACAGTGGCTCGTGTTCACATAGGACAGATGATCATGTCTGTTCGTGCTAAAGAGGCACATAAGGAAAATGTTATCGAAGCTCTGAGAAGAGCCAAGTTCAAGTTTCCCGGTCGTCAAAAGGTCGGAAAATAGTAAATTGTTAAAAAGTGTTTAAATTACAAAAAATATTAAAATTCTTCTATATCTTTATAGATTGCTGTATCCAAAAAGTGGGGTTTCACTAAATGGGATTTGGAAGAATATGAGAAGATGAGAGCCGATGGCAGATTAAAACCAGATGGCTGTTACTGTCATTATAGAAACAATCATGGTCCACTGGTAAGATGGGAACATATTCAACGTGAACTTCTTGGCCTAGAATAAATTACTTAACTATGCCTGTATTTGCGAAGTTCAAACATTAAAATATTTGAACTGAAATCATGTCTGTTGTTGTTGTTATGGTAAAATTACATAAAACATATATAGCTATCAATTTGGAAAATTTTTTTTAATATTTACAGATATATATATACTGAAGAAATTTCTATGCATAATGTGTTTTGCTTTTTTTAATTTTTAGATTATAAATTCAATAATAGGCATTCCAAATGTTGAAATTTGTTTTTGTGAAGATCATTAATAATTAATTTTTATTAACTCAGTTATATTGTATATTGATTGTTGCATAAAGTTTATTCTTATAGAAAATTAAGTTATTTATAATGTATATTTCAAGTCAAGAATAATTATTTTCCATATATTTTCTTGAAGATTGTTCAATATTTTGTTGAAAAATCTGAGCAAAAATAAATTTAATCAAAAAGATAATAGATTTATCTATTTAATAATTCCAAATTTTAGTTTAAAAATTTTTAATTATCAAAATTTGTTAAAACTACTTGAACTTTTATGATTTAATTAGCGAAATTATAGAGAACAAATATTTTAATAAATTTCCATTGTTCGTTAACATTAAAATATTGTGAAAGGGCAAACTTGGTAAAATTCTGAATTTTAAAATCTTAAAGTTTTTATCCTTTTATAATTTTTTAATTTTGCCCAATTGAAAGTTATTAACATAATTGCTCCCTATAATTTTAATTTCATCATAAAATTTAATGAGTTCTGCTAAATCATCTCTCTGCAGCCTAATTTCCATTGTGTTTAAAAGTATTAAAAATTCATTATTTAAAAAAAATGCAAGATATTTTAATGTTGAAATCAACATTAAAATTTATAACATAATTTTCATTATAATGTTATAAATTTAAACATTATAACATTAAAATTTGCATTTTCAACAAATGAATTAACTATGCATTCATGTGTATACAGTATCATATATTATTCTCAAACTGTATCGAACAAGAAAAAACTAGAGGGCAATAAAACAATCTGTACCTCAATATTTAATAGCAGTTAAGTGAATAATTTTTAATGTGAAAAGTGTCCCGGATTGAACATGTAATCTTTTTAACATTTTCGCAATGATAAGAGTTGTTTCCTCTACTTCATACTAGATAACCCTATTGTTATTAACTGGATACAAATGTTCTACTTGTATGTGAAAAATATTGAAGATGCTAAAAATAATATTATGGAGGTTACAAAAATAACCGATTTAAAATTCAAATTAAAAGAAAAAATGGATATGTAGTATCTACCATTCACTGTGCGTCATTAATGCAAGGTGAATAGAAATTTTTAGTCTGATACAACAATATACCATTTGGGAATATTAAGAAAATAATTGAATTTGCATCCATCCTGCTTGCCGGGCATCAATGGTGCTATGGATAACTTTTTCATGATGAATAAATTTTAAAAAAATGAAGCTGAGCACAATCGTTGAAAGCAATATTGGAAGTTTAAGAGCAATTTTCCCAATTCCTGTGAAGAATTTTATATTTCAAGTAACGAAGTTTTATTAGAAAGATCAAGACATTTTAATGACTCACTACAAAATTAACTAAGAAAATGGTGTCCTTACGAACATTTTAAACGATTATTTATTTGGGTATGTCTCGCATTTCAATACGAAACATCTGGTCACTTCATTCCAGTTTCAACATTGCTATGCTCAGTAACAAGGTAAATTGGCTGCGGAAAACCACAAAATAGTTATTCATGTTTAATAAAAATATGTAAAAACTAAAATATCCAACGCTCATATTTATCAGATATGCATTATTCGTCATTCGGCTAATAATCATCCATAGAGGTGGTCATCAAAAATAATGCCAGCTGTCAAATATAGTCACTAAAATAATGGTATAGCATGCTGTTGCCGAAATATTTTATCTAGTGATAGTAAAAATATAAAGCTATCTTTTTTATCAACAGGTGGCGCCACTTTTCATTATGTAAGAATAGATTTAGCAGACTTACTCACTACAAAATAAACTAAGAAAATGGTGTCCTTACGAACATTTTAAACGATTATTTATTTGGGTATGTCTCGCATTTCAATACGAAACATCTGGTCACTTCATTCCAGTTTCAACATTGCTATGCTCAGTAACAAGGTAAATTGGCTGCGGAAAACCACAAAATAGTTATTCATGTTTAATAAAAATATGTAAAAACTAAAATATCCAACGCTCATATTTATCAGATATGCATTATTCGTCATTCGGCTAATAATCATCCATAGAGGTGGTCATCAAAAATAATGCCAGCTGTCAAATATAGTCACTAAAATAATGGTATAACGTGCTGTTGCCGAAATATTTTATTTAGCTTTATATTTTTACTATCTATCTTTTTTATCAACAGGTGGCGCCACTTTTCATTATGTAAGAATAGATTTAGCAGACGTCTCGCTTTGACCGGAATTGTCCCGGTTATTTGGTAAAATTTTATAAGTACCGAAAAGAAACTGTTTTTACTAATGAATTAAAAAATAATTATTCGTTTTTTAGAAAGGTATGTGATCGTATTGACAAAGTGAAATGTGAACTGTGCTTTTCAGAATTTTCAGCAGCTCATGATGGGCGTTCGGACGTTGAAAATCACTTGAAATGTGCGAAACATAATGCATTTCCCATGGCTCAACTGTTTGTTGAAGTACTGATCGCAAAAGCTTTTTGGTCAGCTAACTATGAAATTTTGAAAAAAATACAAGTTGTGAAGAAAAATGGATACAACTTTTCAGTCATTTCAGAGAAAAGAACATTTCATTGCCCAATCTTGAAAATGTATTCTAAAATTTGAACATCATGTCAGGCACATCTGCACCAGTCGAAAGAGTATTCTCAATAAGAATACTCATATGGTCTGAAGAAAGATGTATAATGGATGAAACAACCGTAAAAGCTTTACTACGCTGCAAAATTAATAATGAACTAAATTGCAGTGAATTTTTCGATACCATTAAAAATAACGAGAATTTTTAAAGTAAGTTCACACTAGTGGTAAATATAACTTCTTTAATTAACCTTTTCAATCATAGGTACTTATCCTAGTAAGCTTTATTTCTGTTGAGTATTTTCTCAAAATTGTCCCCTGTTTGAAGAAGAAAATTATGGTAAGCCAGTGTAAGAATAAGTGGTGGGGCAAAACAAGCCCACCCATCCCTGCGGAAGGGTCACCTGGATGGTAAAGGATGAGGATCCACAGACTCGGATCCAATAAACATTTCCAAGGATGGAAATCGGAATAAAAACATTTCCAAGGGGTTTTCCATGTACATAAATTTACGGAATTTACATAAACAGTAGCATTATGACAACATAAAAAATAATTTTTTGTAGTTCAATCATAATCAATTTTCATAGTGCTGCTGTTTGTATAAATTCGCAAATTTATATACAGTACGTGGAAAAAGGCTATATGAACGGGTTATGACAAATTGGAATCTTACGTGTGTTTAGATCTTTTTTGAGGTCATTAACAATAGATAAAAAAGTCCCAATAAACTTAAATTTTTAATGTTATGATTTCGTTTCAAGAGCTTCTAGCATGAAAATTAATAACCAATATAACAATTTTACATTTAATAAATACGACAAAAATTCCCACAACAAATTTATTGCCAACAGTAATAGCAGTTTGTTTTTTTATCGCCCTGCTGGCAAGATTAGGAAAACGCTCTGCACATGCTCAAAGGACTGAGCAAGTTTTCAAAAGCGAAGTAGGAGTCAAGTGTCCCGTTCACATCATGGAGGTAGAGATAGAAGGAGATGGCATGACGTCACTAAAAGTGAAGCCAGCGATAGGCTGACCAAGATGGCCGCCTTTCGATCGTAAAAACTCGGAAGTTTGATCTTAAAACTGTAATAACATTTTTCATGATAAAACCCCTTATAATAATAAATGAGACGAAATATTAAGACTTAACTATATAATATGCGTAACAAATTTTAATAATAATTGTATAATAGCTTTTTTTCTTTTTTTTAAAATTATTGATTTTTTTTAAAGTTCTTTTAATTTCCTTAAATAAGTATTAATTTAACTTTTTTGTGTATTTTCATACGTTGATTAAATTTGTATAAAACGAAAAGAGAAAATCTCTAGATTATGACATGTATATCATAATAATATTATTTTGCAAAATGTTGCTGCCATCATGTTTGTCATTTGTTGAAAGAAGAACATTCTGTCAAACAAAGTGCTTCAGATACAAGTAAATTTTTTATTTATTGTCATTGATAAGCAAATTAAATATATGTCACTATCTCGACTCATCGATAACGTTGAAAAATATTTTGTTTTTGTATTTTTATTGAAAAATATAAAAATCAAAGAAACAATTTCTAACTTATACAGTATATATGCATCCATAGTCCACACCGATATCTTTAGCTAGTCGCTTTATGTGTCCATAGCAGTCAAAGGATAAATAAAAAAATGCGTATTTATTTATAAACATTACTTATTTTATTTATACATATAAGCCATATTTTGAACTGCCCCGTGAGAAATATCCAATCGGGCCCCCGCACTAACTTAAATCAAAGTGATGCGCATTTTAAGTGAGGCCCGGACCACAAACTTGTCACGGGCCCAAAAATTTCTCTCGGCGGCTCTGTTTGAGACTATCCCTTGATATATGGGGAACCAGATTTGATTAGTGCGCTTCAACAAGTGTGTTTTTTATTTTTGCAAACCCTCTGAAGCGTTCGCAACTGAATATTGGGAATTGTAGTCTACATTATTAGAGCACTGCAATAAATTTATTTTCTTTTAATTCTGTTAATATTACGACTTTCGTCATCTAATTGTTATATTTTAATTGATTTGTAATTTTATTTATTAATAAATTTAGCGGGAATGGTAACTATCTAATAATACCATTACAATATTATGTAGCTAGCCTTGCCTTCAGATCTTCTCCAGTACTCGATGTCTACGGACCTACAATTATTTTTTACAAAATTTATGCAATTTTTTTTGTGAAAAATAAATTTTAATTCTTAGTATAAACTTTTAAATATCTATACATATTCCTCAATGATTTAGAGTACATGTAACGCAATATAGATATATTTTGAGAGAGGAAAAAAAATACATTTTTATAATTTTGATATTTTCCAGGATTCATTATAATTATTCCCATAATACATGTTTATAATTTTGATATTTTCCAGGATTCATTAATTTATTCCCATTGGACTTTTTTAGTTTGATTAGTGCGGTTTTGATATCTGCGGTGTATTGCGAGATTAATTTGATTAGTGCGGTTTTGATAAATGCAATGTATTGCAAGGATTTATTAACCGCACTAATCAAGGGCAATTTATTAACTTTTAGAACTCACCACAGGCTGGCTAACACCCATAATAGGGTCAACAGGAAAGTTGGAGATGGAGTTTAATGATTGGACTCAATTTTGACATCCTAAAAAATTGGTAAATGTGAGATTTGAAATCGAAACCGGATCCTGCAAGAAGTGAGCGACTGCTTTACTAGGAACATCCGATCGACAGGAAGTTAAATTGGATAGAAACGAGATGGCCATGATTGAATATTAGCTCAATATTTTTCAATGTTGACATCATGAAACATTCGAATTGAGATCATTAACAGGAATCTTTCTTTTCATATATTTATCATTTATTTGATTTCATAATTCAATATTTATAAATTGTGATTGGAGTTCATTAGCGCAACAATCACTTATGATCACGATAAAAATTAAACATAGTCAAATGTAAATTTAAAAAAAAATCACAAAATCATTGAATGATATAAATAAATACTATTAAACGAAATATCGTTTAATTTATTAGAAACAATACTAAAGGAATTTTTAATTATTTCGATATTATTTTTCAGTTTATAATGCAAGAAATTTAACATTGCGTTGCAAATATACATCTTGTTGAAAAAAGTGCTCTTTATTGTGGAAACGTGTGTTGAAAGCAACTCTTATAAATCTTATCTGTTAATAATTAATTTTTGGAACAATGTTTGATCTATAATTAATTTAAAAATTATTCTTAAAATTCTGTTATATGCCAATGCCTTATTCAGATTACTGTATGCAGTATGTTGAACATTTTACTTTATTTTAATTTTACTGCTACTAATTTTTTTTCGTTTGATATAGCTAAAAGATCCTGGATGTAAACTCTATAATTCATTTTTTTTTATTTTTATGAAAAATGGAAAATTGAGGTTTTTAACTGTTGATAATAACTATTGAACTGTAAATTGATCTGTTCACTATTCGACGAGTACTTCAGAAAATAATGAAAAGAAAAATATTATATGTAATTTTAATATACAAATTTCTTATTCTTATTTTACATTTATGAATTACTTATAATTATCAAATAATTTGTATGTATATATATAAAGTGGTTGATTTTGCCTTAAGGGACTCCAAGACGCGAGAGATTTTTGGGATCCCCACAAATGTTGTTTATTGAACATCTCCATTAAACGTTACTCCGATATGTGATATATCGTTATTACGTTATGTTTCTTTGATTCAAAGATTCTTCGAATTTTGTTACATTGTTTATCTAAGTACGAGTCATATTCATGATATTCATAATCTGTTTTAAAACTATCGGGTTAATTGTACGGTATACTTGAATTCAGAAACGTTGTTGTGTATAAATCTTGTTTAAAAATAATTATATATACAATATTTAAATTTTTGATACGATCAAAAAATAAATAAAGGACTCCTGGGTTGCGGGCCCGAAGCGGCCGCCTCCACCACATATGCGAAAATCCTCCACTGTATACACTCATAGGTTAAATAAAACTTATTTGTATAATATTGAATAAGCCTCTTAGAAACCAAACAGATTAACTATTTTTTGTAAATTTCTCAATTTTAGTACTCAAGCACAGTGGCGGTTCGTGACTTGAAATCGTGAGGTACTACAACTTTCGAAGTATGCATAGTTGATGCATACACATTGTAAATACAGTGTATATGTATTCGGATAAAATAGCAAAATTATGGTAAAAATTAAAAATGAAAAAATGTTATTTATTGTCGATAAAATTATACAGTTTAGTATAATTCAAATTGTTATTTCTTTAATTGCGATGTCCAAATTTTAGAGAAACGGAGTAAACACGATAAGCACTACCAACACGCTACTACTGGCGCAACCTGGATTTAAACAAAAGTGGAACTGCACTACGGACCATGGAGGTGAGAGATAGATGAAGATGGCATGACGACAGTAAGAGCGCTTCCAGTTGGCAAGCAGCTTAATAATCGCTTCTCAGCAAACTGTTTTGTTGGAATGAGCTGCCTAACTGGGTGGTTTGCTTACTTTGAATGACGTCATCAATTACTAAGTTCACTGCTAAGCAAAGACAGCGATCTGTTAGGTCGCTGGCTTTGCTTAGCAGCGAACTAAAAACTAAAGAAGTTAAAAACTAGAGAAAAATTGATGTAATGCACATTTCTAGAATAATTAAGGCTAAATTTAAGAATTTAGCTTTAATTTTATAGTGAATAATTCAAAATGTTTTTTAGAATAATCTATGAAAAATGTATGTATATATTTGATAAAGTATTAAATTCTATTGTTCTTTGTACAACATTTGTTAGTAATTCATAATCATCCATAATTTCGTCTCTTAATAAAGCTAATAAGATTTTTTGTTTCTGGTCAGCCATTTTTCTTACAAGACGTTCAGTTAGACAGCGTGAGCTGTTTAAGCGACGACGTTTGCTAGGTAAGCGCTTGTTCAGTAAGGTCAAGTTGCTTGCCAACTGGAAGCGCCCTAAAACTTGAAGCCGGCTTTAAGTTGACCAAGATGGCCGCCTTTCGATCGTAAAAGCTCGGAAATTTGATCTTAAAATTGTAATAGCAATCTTTTTCATGATAAAACCCCTTATAATGAGACCAAATATTAAGACTTAACTATATAATATATGTAACAAATTTTAATAATTGTATAATAACTTTTCTGAAACACACAGTATTTATTTATAACATTAATTGCAATTTGATAACATTTTTTAAATATATAAATTATTTTACAAACATCATTACTTTCTTTTTTTCTAATTCATCATTTCAATATAGTTTCAGAAATATTAATATTTTTACTCTTTTTTATTCTGCTTAGATTCCAGATTGTATTATAAAATCGCAGGTAATGAGTAAAAAGTAATGCTTATTTTTGCAAAATTTTTCACTGAAATTCACCATGTTTTTTAAATAATTTTATTCTCAGAACAGAAATTTTTTAAACAGTAAAGTGAAGAATGAGAATGAATGTAAGCATCTCATTATGTATCTTTAAAAGCAACTTTACTGGAAATTATATTAAAACATTAATAAAAATATTTCACATTCTATTTTTTATGGTTTTATTATGTAAAAAGTAATTATTTCAATCACTCGACAACTACTATTTAAATTTGCATTACATATATTTCACATATAAGCTGGATAAGTTAGAAATTTTGTAAGGAACAGCATTTCCGCAGATTGTATTATAAAATTGTGGGTAATGAGTAAAAAGTGACGCTTATTCAATCGCAAATTTTTATAAATTTTTCACTGAAATTCACCGTTTTTATAAATAATTTTATTCTCGGAACATAATTTTTTAAACAGTAAAGTGAAGAATGAGAATGAATGTATCTCATTATAATGAATAAGAAGTGATGCTTATTCAATTGCAAAATTTTATAAATTTTTCAGTGAAATTCGCCGTGTTTTTTAAATAATTTTATTCTCCGAACAAAATTTTTTAAACAGTAAGGTTGAAGAATGAGAATGAATGTAAGCATCTCATTATGTATCTTTAAAGCAGCTCTACTGGAAATTATATTAAAACATTAATAAAAATATTTCACATTCTATTTTTTATGGTTTTATTATGCAAAAAGTAAACATTTCAATCACTCAACAACTACTATTTAAATCTGTATTACATATATTTCACATATAAGCTGGATAAGTTGGAAATCTCATTATGTATCTTTAAAAGCGCCTCTACTTGAATTTATATTAAAACATTAATAAAAATATTTCACATTCTATTTTTTATGGTTTTATTATGCAAAAAGTAAATATTTCAATCATTTGACAACTATTATTTAAATCTGTATTACATATATTTCACATATAAGTTGGAAATTTTGTAAGGAACCTCTCCATAATTGTCTTCTACTTTCATATTTTGGAAATCTAAAATGTAAAAACATATTTGTAGAAATATTGTTTCCATTAATAAAGAACTATAGATACAATTCTATAATGTATTATCAAAATTAATAAACAAATATAAATATTTCACTGAATTTCATCGGTGTTTTTTAAATAATTTTATTCTCAGAACAAAATTTTCTAAACTGTAAAGTGAAGAATGAATGTAAGCATGTCATTATGTATCTTTAAAAGCGACTCTACTGGAAATTATATTAAAAAATTAATAAAAATAAAGTAAAGTGACGAATGAATGTAAGCATCTCATTATGTATCTTTAAAAGCGACTCTACTGGAAATTATATTAAAACATTAATAAAAATATTTCACATTCTATTTTTTATGGTTTTATTACGCAAAAAGTAAATATTTCAATCACTCGACAACTACTATTTAAATCTGTATTACATATATTTCACATATAAGCTGGATAAGTTGGAAATTTTGTAAGGAACAGCATTTTCTCTCCATAATTGTCTTCTACTTTCATTTTTTGGAAATCTAAAATATAAAAACATATTTGTAGGAATATTGTTTTAATGTATCTATTACTAAAAAAATATAGATACAATTCTATAATGTATTATCAAAATTAATAAACAAATACTTTATAAGTATAAACTACAGAGTTCTGCCGAGTCTAAGATCACAAGAAATCATCAGCACTTAAAGCGAGACAATCACTTTTTATACTACTAATAATAATATGTAATATATATCTAATAATAAAATAATATATTTGTCTCGCTTTAAGCGCTTGTGATTTCTTATAAATACTTTATATTTGATCGAATCGGTTTTTTAACAAACTAATAGTAGCAAATATATGTATAATTGTATAAAGTTTTAATATAGTTAAATTAATCTTATTATTTCATAAAAAATTTATAATTATGTTATAATATATAAATTTAATTTCTATTTATTAATGGAGAGAATGGCAAGATTCTGTTTTTCACGGAATCCGAGATTTTTGCATAATATTCTTAGTCATATTACCAGTAGTAAATCGGTATATAAATCAATCGCGAAAATTTTTGCAAAATATTTTTAATTATATTACTAGTATTAAATCGGTATATAAATCAATCGCGAAAACGGAACTCGATAATAGGCTATGAAAAAGTACTTTATCACAACGAAGAATCGATACCTGTGCACGACGCCATCTTGAAAAAGACGATGTCTTGCTCGACACTTTCAGGATGTAAAATTACCCGAACTCGTGGTATAGAAGAGCGATTTCGTTATATGAATACGTGTTATTGGAGAGCACGTTATATGGGAGTTTACTGTAATACATCTTGAAGATGCCGCGCAAGAATTATTTTCGAACTCCTAAGCAAGAACATTTTCAAGATGATATAATTATACATCTTGATGCAAATATGTATTATATATTAATGTATATACATTTTCAAGATGATATAGTTATACATCTTGATGCAAATATGTATTATATATTAATGTATATACAGTATAATATATAAATCCATAAATTGCATAAGTAACTTATGGATTTCAGAATAGTCATTATCCACGTAATCGTAAGAATAATTCCCGGCGTATTTTTGGCTTTTAAAAAAGATGTAAATCCATAGCAGATTATCGTCATTACGATGATGTTCACGTGACGTTTTACTTCCCGTTCAATATGGCAGAGGTACATGATTCGTATACCAATTCTGAGATAAATTTTTCGAAATACTTCTAACGATGCCGCTCTTGCCCATGATTCTATTATAATTTTTAATCAGTTTGATGAGATCTATCGAATGATATCACATTTGGCAATTCCATGAAAAGTAGAATCCAGCCAAAGAATATGCCACAGATATCAAATAGCGTTAATAATTGTTTTGATATTTATTTGAAACGAAAAGACTTGATAAACTTCGATATAAACTCGATAAAATAGACAAACATAATATTAATTATATTTATATGCAACGAATTTATCTTAAACATACTTAATCCTGTGCTAATATCAGTCAATAGACGGTAGAGTTATTACCTTGTCCTTGTGAATAAAAATAAATTATTGGAAAGAAATTACATTACCTGTGAAACGTTAAATTTGCTGTTCTGTTATCACTTCGGTGGTTACAACCAACGGCAGCACAACTTGGCGTATTTTCGGTCTAAAAATATATTTTAAAAATCCTATCTACTTAGCACCGACAATGTTTTCTGTATACCAATATGGCGGATAAGCTCCGCCCCGGCTTCAATTTTGTTGGCTACATTGAATAGACACGCCATCTCTATCTATCTCTTACCTCCATGAGCTGCACCCATATCCGTGAAGAACGGGGATCACCGTGCCGGGTCCAGTACCACGAAAAAATCCGGGATGCGAACCTGGGTCGTCCTGCGGTGGCATGTCGACAGCGTTACTACTCGGCATCCGGCCGCCCCTTTCTCTAGGTTAAGTTAAATTAAGCCGCCGCCAGATACATGGGAGGCCATGTATCTGGCGACGACCTTTTATAGAGCCCATCACAGGCTGCTCAACACCCATGATGGAGTCAACCGGATGGTTGAAGAATTGGGGGGTTCAACGGGTCGAGCCCGGCAGTTCTAAAAATCTGGAAGTGTGGGATCTGGATTTGAACCCAGATCTCCAGGATAGTAAGTTTACCTATTCTTTACTCATGATTCACAAAACCACGGGGATAGCTCACCCCTTCCTCAATTGTAAACCTCTCGAATGCCTCTCACACTTGTAGTACTATTAGCATACATTGTTCTCACTGCTTCAAGCAATTGTTTACTCATGCACACTGAAAATCTATAACTATGTTAAAATTAATTCGACATATTTTAGAAAAATATCACCTTTACAAAGTAAAGTATATGAATATCATAAATGATTTACATCGAATTAATACTTTCCTTAAATCATACATAAAGGAAACTATAAACACAAATTAGGAGATAACAACTAACAACTTCAGGCCTTATATAATAATCACTGTTTTTTATTTAATGAATTAACTATGCGTACACAATACGTTATAAGTTATAATAAATATACCTAAGTTTTTAATAAAATTTCATTCCAGTAAGGTACTATAACTAAAATTTATTTACGAATATTAACAATTGTTAGGTTTTCTAACTTGTCGAAGTCCTTTTAGATTGGAAAAGCTTGTTATTATACTCTCCATCATCTGAAATAATAAAAATTACTTGGGTGATTAATTACATATAAAAATTCCCGTTAATTCAAATAGAAAATTTACCTTTAGGAATGAAGATTTAGTGACTTTGAAGTCCAAGCATTGTAATCCGTATCCTGGTCCATCCAACAGTTTTAAAGAACAGATTAACTGAAAAATTTATCAAAAATTATTAATATTTCAAACGTGTTACAAAATTGAATATACAATATAATAATACTTCGTTTGTTCAATATCAGATATTCAAAATATTCGTAAAAACTGAAAGAATACCTCAATCCCCAGTTCTAAGAATATCATCTTTATATTCATTACCATGGGTAATTCTAAATGAATTTTAGTCGGCCAGATGGCCGCGAAATAAAGCTGTGGCTTTACCACCCTGGAGGATCCGGTTCAAATCCGAGTCCCACACCTCCATTTTTTCAGGAGAAGTCCGGGCCCGGCCAGTTGAACCGCATCCTTCAACCATCTGGTTAACCATATCATGACCTTAATGGCTAGCCTTGTGATGGACTCTACAGTTGCCACCGCCAAATAAAAAATATCCAATGAGAATATGGCGGCTTTTTTTATCAACAAATAACGCCACATTCTATTCTGGAAGAATATCATATGGCGAGGTAAAACAACCCCTTCCACAAACTGTCCACCCCTGCGGAGCGGACAGCTGGATTGTTGAGGACGGGGATCGACGGGCTGACCCGGACCCCATGATAAATATTTTCAAGGGGTGGAACCCGAGACTAGAACTTGAGTCCTCCAGAGTGGAAAGCCGAAGCGTTTCCACGTGGCCAATCGGGCCGACGGATATAGAGCTTAACCAAACTAACCTAACTTCACCTAAATGCATTTTTATTCAAAGTTGCAGTATTTTAGCCCAGCAGTGGCCTAAAATGTCCATTATTTGAGATAAATTCCTAAATTGCATTAACTGGGAAGTTACTTGCAGATTTTATTGTAATTCCAATGTGCGTTAATGGACAATGGTAAAAAAATAACAGAAACTAGTAACATTGGTCTGAGTATGAGTTTCAGATCAGGATGAAATAGAATTTCAAACGCAAGAAGGTGCTTATTCCGTTGGTCCCTTTCTCAAACTGTATGCAAAAGTTTGATTTTGAAGTGAAAAATTTGGAGGAACTACAAAAATTTCTGCCAAATCATTAATGCAGTTTGATATATTATTTCTTTGTAGAGTCTGCAAATATCTCCTCTCAACTGTAATTCAATCTCATAATATATTTGATTATTTGTTTGAAAGAAAAGCTAAATTATGTTCTGAATGAATTACAGAGAATTGATTATTTGATTAATTGAAAAACTTGATAATGGTTCAAACACTTAAGGTTAAGGTTAATTTTCATTATGCCACCGAATCACATTTCGGATATTGTTGGCAGTGTTCACTTTTAGAATTCATTGCAGACTGGTCAATACCCAATCCTTCAAATAATCTTAGTCGGCCGCGTGGTAAAGTTTTGGCTTACCACCCTATAGGACCGGGTTCAAATCATGGTTCCACATCGCCAGTTTTTCAGGAGGGGCCCGGCCCGTTGAATCCCATTCTTCAACCATCCAGTTGACCCCATCGTGGGTGCTGGCCAGCTTGTGATGGGCGCTATAAGTGGCTTCTGCCAGATACAGAATATCTCATGAGGATATGGCGGCTTAATATAACTAAACAAACTAATTCAAATAATCTTAACTAGCCAAATTTCCCCTAGCGATTTATTTTTGAAATAACTGCCAATTATAATTAATTCATTTATGTTACAGTACCACCATCTATTGGATTAATAATTAATTATTTAAATTTAGGCTAAGGTGGCATCATCTATTATTTAATAATTGAACTTTAATTTTTACTAATTTCCCAAATTAAAAATTTGTCTTTGCTTTTATTCGAATTTTTAATTTCGGGAAATTAGTAAAAATTAAAGTTCAATAGTGGGTGATCGGTTAACTAACAGTTCGGATAACGAACACTTCACAGAACTAACTGTCGGACCCACAGACTGACGGAAAGACAGACCAGACGGATGGCTGCGTGGTACAGCTGTGGCTTACCATTCTGGAGGATCCGGTGGTCCCACTCCTCCAATTTTTCTAGAGGGTTCTGGGCCCGGCCCGTTAAAACACATCCTTCAATCTTTCGGTTGACCCCATCATGGGTATTGGTAAGCCTGTGATGATGGCGGCTATAAGTGGCCGCCTCCAGATAAAAATTTTTCAAGAGGATATTTCGGCTTAACTAACGGAATGACAGGCTTAGGCCTTGCGCGTTCATGGACTTATGGGCAAGGATGGAAGAACAGTTGTTTTTCCCGAATAAAATGAACTTGGAGATTTATTAAAGAAGGTAAGAGAGAAATTTTATAATTCTTTGGTCTTAGAATGGCACCCATACCAGGTTGAGATCAATAGGCTTGGAGACTTGTATACCACGACAATGCTATTAATCACTTCCGAAAAATCCTGAAGGAGAAGAACGACAATGCTATTAATCACTTCCAAAAAATCCTGAAGAAGAGAGAAACTATCCCGACAGTGCTATTAATCACTTCCGAAAAATCCTGAAGGAGAGAGAAAAACAATCGAAATTGGACGGATTCTATATTGGAAAATGAACATATAGATCAAAATGCAAGACTATGTATGTATATATTATTATTACATATAAATAAACGTAGTAAGAAATTATATAATTTTTTATTATGATTATTACATATAAATAAATGTAGTAAGAAATTATATAATTTTTTATTTCTATTACATATAAATAAACGTAGTAAGAAATTATATAATTTTTTATTTATTTTTTTTTTGGTCTCCGGAATGAATTAATCAAATTTCCATAAAAACCTATGATAAATCGATGATCGGTTAAAGAACAATTCGGATAACGAACATTGTCTTAGAACGGATTATGTTCGTTAACCGATCACCCACTGCTATTAAATAACAGATGGTGCCTCCTGAGCCTAAATTTATTAATTATTAATCCAACAGATGGTGGCACCATAGTATAAATAAATTAATTATTAACTTGGCAGTTATTTCAAAAATATATTGCTAAGGGAAATTTGGATGGCGCAATCCCCTAAGTAAATGTTGATGTATGATCCAATCCTTCAAACTTCTGGTTGAAGGACATAATTCAATGAGGCATAACGGATCTCTCCTGAAAAATTGGACATGATGAATTCGGAATTGAACGCTGATTATTGAAGATGGCAAGCAGTCACTTTATCATGCGCTCATCCAGCTTTAAAAATTTAATTTTTAATTTTTGCATTAACTGGAATTAAGACAGTAGAAATTAAAGTGAATGTGCAAAATTATCAGTGCATTTAAATATTGTACTTTTCATTTAGAAATTATTTTTGATTGTCCATACATGAAATGAATGTAATAATAATTTTGAAAAGTTGAATTTTTAGAACGTTTTCAGTAATGTGCGAAAAGTTTCATAACAATCTCTTTATATTATAAATCGGATCTGCCACATGGTCTCGTAGTAAAGCATTTGCTTACCATCTGGGAGGATCCGAGTTCCACACTTGTAGTTTTTTCAGAATGGGTCCGAGTCAAACCTGTTGAACCCAATATTTCAACCTTCCGGTAGACCCCATCATAGATATTGGTCAACATATGATAGACTCTACAAGTAGCCGCTGCCAAATAATATGGTGCACAAGGAATATACATTAACTGGCAGCTGCAACATTAAGTTCAATATTCTGATTTCAAATACTTGAAATTAATGTAGTCTTACTATTTCATTTTTTTTAATATTTGAAGAATTGACTATTATTCTATTGAATAATTTTTACACTTACTTTCAGTCTGTCGTTTCTATTCATGGGAAAAAAGCAACATCTCTTTAATTCTATTAACGGTGATATTGCCTGTAAAAAATTTTTTATGAGAATAGATACAATGTTAAATAACACGTTAGAAATTATACAATAATATAGAATTATATATATTTAATTTTAGATTGCTGAAAATATTCTATTCTAACTATAAAAACTCAAGGATGATTAGAATCCGATAAAACGCATAAAGCAAAACAAACAATAAACGTCGAGGCGATACGTTTATTTATTACGCTATTAGGTATGCCTTTTCGTTATGCCTTTGCTTTGCTTTTGTTAGCAGTTCTATCATATTCTAATATGGAAGACCAAAAAGAGATGCCTGTGCCAATGTAGCAATTTCAAATTATTCTTACTTCACTTGTCGGTCGGATGGCCGCGTGGTAAAGCTATAACTTACCACCCTGGAGGCCGGGTTCAAATCCAGGTCTCACATCTCCAGTTTTTCAGGAGAGGTCCGGGCCCGAACCGTTGAACCCTATCCTTCAACCATCCGGTTTACCTCAACATAGATGGGGCCAGCCTATGATAGGCTCAGTATTCCAGGGTGGTAAGTTATAAGACCGGGTTCAAATCCAGGTCTCACATCTCCAGTTTTTCAGGAGAGGACCGGGCCCGAACCGTTGAACCCCATCCTTCAACCATCCGGTTTACCTCAACATAGATGGGGCCAGCCTATGATAGGCTCTATAAATCGCCGCCGCCAGATAAAGAATGTCCCATGAGGATATGGCGGCTTAATCTAGCTAACCTAACATAATCGACTTTCTTATATAACTGCCAATACAGATAACCTTTGTAAGTTGGAGAAATTCTTCCTTTAAATTAGACAAATTCATTGACTACCCCGGTATAATATGGAATACATTTCTTAACGTGAATGAGGAGTAGCTTAAAGTCTTAACATCGGTTCAATTGGGGAGAATTTCATCAAAGTTTTCGCTGATGTCACCTTACTTTACTTGGGATTGATAATAACGATTTAGATAAATGCAGGCATTTTCTGGAACGATCAAGATAGAAACACATGTTAAAAAGTACTAATTTTGCACGTTTTTTAGTTTACGCAGTTATTTAAAGGAAACACCTACTGCGTAATTATGAGAATTAACTGTTTTCAAAAAATCTTCAAGAAATGTAAATACAGTAAAACCTGTGAAGCTGGACACCTCTCTATATTGAACGATTTTTCCTGGAACCGGACAAAAGCCTATATTTTACTATATGTACAAACATCTGTATCCTGGACACTTCTCTATCTTGTATCTTGAACAACTATTTCTAATAAGATAAGACACTTTTTGATTATTGGTTGAAAGTAAATCTTAAATTTTATTTAGGTTCAGAAGATTAATCAAAGGAATTTGTGAAAGAGAAACTTATAACATTGATCATGCCTCGAAAATGGTTACTGATGACTTATAAATCCATAATTTACTTATTACTGTATACAAACATGTTGATGACTTATAAATCCATGGTTTACTTATTACTGTAAATACAAACACCTGAGCATTAAGAAGAATCAAACCAAAACTACCAAATTATAGCCAGAATATTTTATTGTAATAAAATTAAAAATATTTGGACTATAATTGGCTAGTTTTGGTGTGCTTTATATATTACTTTTTTCTTTGAGAATTGTGTGCTGTTTCTTCTCTTGCTGTGATTGAACTTTGCTTAGAGATGTTAAAAAGCAGTAAAAGAAAATTAAACTGTCATTAGACCAAAAGAAGCGAGTTGTTGATCATTTACTATTCTGGATGCAATGAGATGGATTTTTGTTGCTGACAAGAACTTTCGAAGCGAGTTGTTGATCATTTACTATTCCGGATGCAATGAGATGGATTTTTGTTGCATGACAAGAACTTTCACAATTAACTATTCAGAAATGTTTTAAAAAGCTGGTCTCATTGTTGCTGACAAGAACTTTCACAATTAACTATTCAGAAATGTTTTAAAAAGCTGGTCCCTTATCGATTTCACTGAGGAAGGAATGAAGAGGTCAATAACTTTAACCTAGGAGAAAAACTAAATTGTAAGTGCTCTTAAAGAGAACTATCATCATAAAATTTTAACTGAAGATTTTACAAATTTTGACAATAGGAGAAAAACTAAATTGTAAGTGCTCTTACTGAGAACTATCATCATAAAATTTTAACTGAAGATTTTACAAATTTTGCAACAGTCTTGTCCATCATAAATATGGAAATTGTAAATCCAGGGATTTAATTGAAGATATATCCAGCTCAATTCATATAGAGACTTGTTGGAAGGGAAACCGAATGATCATGAAACAAGTTTGGAATATGTAGAGGAATTTGAATGATAATCATTTTCTAA
Source organism: Olivierus martensii (assembly GCA_000484575.1). NCBI lineage: Eukaryota > Metazoa > Arthropoda > Arachnida > Scorpiones > Buthidae > Olivierus > Olivierus martensii. The sequence goes on from AYEL01046584.1 coordinate 56,380, forward strand.
TAATGAACCAGCGATTGTTGAAACTCTATTTGGTATAAGAAAAAATAAAACTGAAAATGTGTGGAAGAAGTGTAAATTAAATATAAAAAAGAAAACTCTACTTAACGATTTCTTTTCAAATAGATAATTCTTATGTTGAAAGCACTAACAGCTGCAGTGTGTATTTAACATTTTTGAGTTTTTTATTTAAAATAATAAAGGTTATGTGTATTTAACATTTTTGAATTTTTTATTTAAAATAATAATAGGTTTCAATTTGATTTGAATAAAGGTTGCATTGACATGAAAATTTTTATCAGTATGCTTAGAAAAAATTTTGATTTTATGAATCTATGTTGGAGACCTCTTTAATTTGAACACATTTTGAAGGAATCAAATGTGTGCAACATAGAGAGGTTTCACTGTATTACGATGGTAGAATGCTCTAGAAACAAATATGTAAAATTACACAACTTAACATATTACTCAGTATTTGAATATCCTTGCTTTATAATCGAAACTTATTCAAATCTAAGAAATAAAAAACTTCTAATTGGTCTCTAATTATGAATATACTATAAAATACAGCATATAAAGTGATCAGTCATTTGGGGCCAAATATCAATAACATCCGAGTTATGAACAACTCGAGTTTGAACAAAAAATTAATTTTATAACTCGAGAGCACCTATACTGAAAAATAGAATCTTTGCTGTAATTTAGAAGTGGCTATTTATTGATTTTTTCAGGCAAATTTTTTGTCAAACAATCACGTTTGAGATATAATTAATTATTTGTATGAAGAATGTAAGGCAGGCAGTTGAAATCTTTTTGTCAATAGATCACGCCATTTTCTATTCTATAAGATACTAAATGATGGGGCGAAACAAGCCTTTCCATGGCTGCCCAATCCGTGCGGAAAGGTCAGCCGGATGGTGGAGGACTGGGATCGATGAGCAGGGTCCAGATTCCATGATAAATATTTTCAAAGGGTGAGACCCAAGAATCGAACCCGGGTTCTTCAGGTGGAAATCCAAAGCGTTTCCACGCAGCCAATCAAGCCGATTGATAATTGATTTTCATGAATATTTTTAACTACAGAATCTTTAAATATACTTAGATTAGCGACCGGATATCCGAGTGGTAACGCTGTAGGCATACCAGGAGGAGAACCCGGGTTCGCGTCCTGAGTCTGGTCCCGGATTTTTTCGGGGTACTGGGCCCGGCCCGGTGATCCCCCGTTAGCATCCCAGATTTTTTCGGGGTACTGGGCCCGGCCCGGTGATCCCCGTCCTCCTCATAACCGGCCCGGGCCACGGGTGTGGGTGCAGCCCGTGGTTGGAACTGGCCCCGCCCTCTTAACACGGGTGTGGGTGCAGCCCGTGGTTGGAACTGGCCCCGCCCCCTTAGTTAATCTTCCTGATTGGAAAGGGGCCATAAAATATGCAAAAAATAGGCTATTTCGGACGGCCGGATTGGCCGCGTGGAAATGCTTTGTGATTGTAATACCCTTTCTACACTGGCATTAGTTAATACAGATTACAGTTAA